>OOFJ01059393.1:17025-28197 GCA_900323375.1 Benthosema glaciale
AAGCAGTGACACAGAAAGTTGACTATGCGTGTGTGTGTGTGTGTGTGTGTGTGTGTGTGTGTGTGTGTGTGTGTGGGGGTGTGTGTGTGTGTGTGTGTGTGTGACCTTCAGACAGGTTTCCCTTCTAGTCATTGGGGAGGATAATTTGGATTATAGATTTCTTTAGTAGTAACCATTGAGTTACATCATGGCAAGACAACTACACAAACCGAAATTATTTTATTCTTTACTCAGAGCTCCATTAGCTTCCACCAAAGCAAGCAGCTACTCTTCCTGGGGTCCACAACAAATTAATATAAAATACTTCACTCACATATAACAAAACATCTTAAAACATGTAACAGTCTTAATAAAAACAGTAAAAAGAAAACTAAACATCACAACCCGTCAAATAAATAATTACTTCAATGCTTCCTCGAAGCTCATTATGAAAAGAAATCCTAAAGAAACACAATAAATTGTATGCCAACGTCTCCTCTACTGTACTGAGCCATGAGAGACTGGCATGCAATTTCTCAGTACTCTGCCTCACACCCAATGGACAGTGCAGTCAAACGCAAGCCTTGCAGCTTTATTCTGATCTATTTGAAGCTTAGACAGATGTTCTTTGTCTGCACTCGACAATACTGCAAAGCAGTAATCAAAGTGAGATAGTACTAGTGTCTGTGCACTGTCAAGGCTGGGGTAAAAAAAAATACCTAATGCATGATATTCCTCTACCTATTTTTTGGTCACTTCTCTCATACTGAGAGTGAGTTACGTATTCTAACTCAGTACTGTTTCACATGGGTTCTGCCCTCTATCACTCAATCGCTCTATGGTTGCTTATCTATGTCCGCAATTGAATAAATCACAGAACCGTTTTATGGAAATGGAACAAGTCATACTGGTGGTGAGAACTTGCCTTAGCGTTCAGTTCGTCCACAATAAAATGACACAGGGAGGCTTTGAAGAAGTACTCTTTTGCGCTGTATTTCAGTAGTGGATTGTCCATAGTGTTGGCTCCGACCTGTACAAACACAAAACAAAGATGTCACGCAAGCAGAATGTGTTATGTTTATTAGCTCTCGCAACCTGCGCCGAACGGCTCATAAAGTACAAAAAATAATACCAGAGTGGTCAGACGTACCTGTTCATAAATCTCAATGGCCTTCTGGTACTGTTCCAACTGAGCGCTGTAGGCACCCACCTTCAGCAGACACTTGTTGGCAGAGCTAAGACAAAGACAGGAGACATTGAGGAACTGGACTCACAGCATATAGTCGCCGTCAGGCAAAAACCTTGTATGCCCATATTTAATATTTTTATGTCTATTTGTCGAATGACAGTCAGTGGCACAGAAAAGAATCTACAAGCTCACGAGGCACTGCATCCCGATGCGTTGTGAATTTGTGGATTGTCCGTTTTACTCGCTAAAATGTTGAAAAGGTTTGCCTATAATTGCAAGACCAAAATAGGGATATCAGGTTGAAAGTGGTTATGTCCGACGTGGGCTTTTATAAATATTTAACCAATGAAAAGCATCAACAAGAGCTTGTGACTAAAATAATAACTATGTTGGACCCATTGGAACACAGGTTCCTTTTTCCCATTTCCTGAAAGGTTTTGTCAGACAAGGTTATGTGACCTGCTGTGTTGCAAACAGTTGGAGGAAAAAGAAAGCCATGTCTTGCGATCATCAATGCATCACATTGTTCAGCTGAAAAGTCCCATTATTCCTGGCAGACAACCACATGATCCTAGGATGAAGTAAACATTAGGGCGTGACTGTCCTCCATCGTGTTTGTAGGTTTAGTATAAAGACTGTACATTTTCACAGAGATAATTGCTGTAAAAATGAATCCCCCCCTCACCAACTTCTCCTACAGTATGCCTCCCCCAAGGTCCCAGGACTCCTTGGTACCTCGCTCCGCTTTTGACGTGAAGCCAACAGGCTAATTTGTGCGTAAATCACTTTTATGTTTGTGTCATAACGCTACAGTGAAGCACATTATGCCTAATGTATACTGGTGGCTGGCAGAGGAATGAGTGCTGACACTAATGACATAAAAAGAGGAAGCTCAATGACACTGTACTGACAACTAGGAAAGATCCTTAACTTAACAAGATCTCATGCCTCAACACTAAAATATTGAACATTCATCTGGACAGGACAGAGGTGCGCACAGTGAGCAGTCAGAGAATGAGCCATCGCTTATGTTTTAGTATAATTAGTGTGGTTATATTTAGACTCAGACAATTAAGCAGTATCATATTGTATATAATATTCAATTCATTTATTTAATATGACGTGTAAAAATATATATAAATATAACATTTGTGTATTACATAGATTTATCCATCCTTCATTGTACATTATTATTGTACATACATTTCCTACTGCTTTAATGCTATAATGATTTCTAGACAGTGTGGAGCAGAAATCATACCTGTTTGACTCCTCCCCTTTGTAGTAATCTGCTGCCTGCTCATAATGTGCAATAGCCTGTAAAAGAAAATTAAGATTAACATTAAAGAAATCCTTCAGATTAACAGGCTTAACCGCTCCCATGTTAATCACTCATAATGGCTGATTAAGACTCATTTCATCATTACAATAGAGTACAAACACCATGTACACTGTTGTACAGTAAGCATGCACATGGTGGCTGGCATCATGCATACAAACAACTGACTCATGCATGGGATTGTCATTGTACACCAGTGGTTCTCAATCAGTGGGGTCCCTGAGGGGGTTCCAGGTGGTCCCTAGCTAAATGATGGAAAGTTGGTGGGCCCTAAATGAACCCAATTTGGTTTCATTTTACACTCTTAAGAGTTACATTTTTGTTAAACATCTGCATTATGTAAATTACAAGAAGTCTACACAATTAGAGAATGTAAAATAAATAATAATTGTTATTTTGATTTGTTTGCCTGTTATCTCTCCTATGGTACCACCGTACCACATCAATACAGCATGGAATTGTGGAGAAAATCATATCCAAAGATGACTAAAAAATCTTTAGTCTTGGGTTGTGAGGCTAAATCTCATCAAATGGTGGTCTGTGGCTCAAATGCAGAATAAATAATGGGCCTTGATATGAAAAAGGTTGAAAACCACTATTGTACACACACATACAGAGGTACACTCCTACGTAACACATCCACCCACAAACACGCACCTTTTCGATATCCACCAGTTCGGACTCGTAGATCTCTGCGATGCTGATGTGGTGCTTGGCTGCGATGGTGAACCTTCCCTGGAGATGGAGGGGAAAAGCTTTACTAACTGGGTCTACCCAGAGGCGCCACGCAGTGGTGTCATGCTTGTAGAACGCAGTACCATGCCGTGGTACCCAAAGAATTGTAACATGCACACGCAGGTATGGAACAGAACGGTGCATGTGCATGCACGCTAGAACGCCTCCCCCTAGATTCAAGACAAGAAGCACATAACCGCAAGTAACCAGACTTTCCAAGAAGCACCGCAGTGCTGAGTTGTCTAGGTTTACTGGAGGTGGGGGCGCCCCCTATTTTTACACCATGTCAAGTGCGGGGCCCATATCAAATGGCTCCTACTACTTTGCATAACAACAACTGTATACCTGGTAAGCAACACAACAGTATGGCACCAGTAGGCCACTGCTTAATCCGCGTACCGCTTCTGTGGTGTTCCGCACGCAACAATAATGCCTCCTCCACCATTAGCCCTGGTCCGGTGCTTATAGCAAGTCTCTATAAGCACTGGACCAGGGCTACTCCACCATCAAAGAAGATATTCTTTCAAGGCAAACATTTTAGTTTCGCTACTGCAAACCAGCAAAGACGTCTGACTGATTATTTTAAGTCTACGTGTTTTGTGTTTGTGTGTCTAAGACTCTCTCTCATACACTATAAACAATATAAGCTTAGCGTACATGCACGAGTGAACGTGTGTGCACGCAAGTGTACGTGTGCGAGCATGCGTGGGATGTTCCGTGGAAAGAAATCACCATTACACTACTGGCGCCATGCAACCCTCAAGTAGTACTGCTGCTGCAGTGTGACTGACGGGTGACACAATGTCATGCTACACTACACACATCTCTGGAGATGATTCAAATCTGTAAAACATCTTCACAATAATGCAGGTGGCCTAATAGACAGTTTTTAATTAGAATATTTAGATTTTGTGAGAGGATTCTGGTCATAGGGAAATGTATCTTGTCAGCACAACATTAAACAAATGTGCACACCATTCAAGAAAAGCGAAGGGCTTAATGAACATGAAGATATGCAACATAGGTAGTCAGAATGGCTAGTTTGTGTCTGTCTGCATGCATCTTACCATGTCTGTGTATATATCGATGGCTGCATTTAAACACTTGATTGCCTCTATTGGCCGCATTAAGAGAAGAGGAGGGCACAGTTAAAGACATGCTGCATTGGTTAGCTTTGCTCAAATCAGACAGATCCTTAACTACTTATACAGTATATATACACTGTACTTATGTTGTACAACAAATAGGAGACACGATGTACAACCTCACAACGGGTCAAAATTGTGAGCTTGTACATTGGCTACTTTCACTACTTTTACTACTAATTTCTGAAAACAAATCCATACCCTTCCCCACTAATCCAGGCTGGGACTACTGATAAGCATTGCTGTCCATCTGACTGCGACTACATATCTCACGGCTTTTGGCAAACATACTAATAAACAGTTTAAATTAAAGGGGAAAATTTTAAATCGACTTCCTCACTCCCTCTGCCTAATAATGGCCAGTGCCCATGAAGACGTCCAGATGGATTGATCAACCAAAATGAGGACTGTTTTGTATGGGTTTACCCATAATGACATATAGGGATGTCGGGTGCAGCACAGCACTTAATGCCATGCTGAAAGTGTGACTTACAGTAAAACACACAAATGGAATTATAAATTTAAACCAAAGGACTGTTCATCTCTTCACTGGACATAAAGGCAGAATATACTGGATACACTAGTAATTCAGTGTTATGCAAGAGCCCTGTGATCTACTAGGGACAAACAGAGGTTATAGAATAAAAGCCCACAGCATCTTTCTTCAATCTCATAATGACAAAACGTGATTTTCCACTGATGGAGTGTGGGGTGGGGTGGGACGCTGGTGGGGGGTATTAAAGGCCACACATGCATTCTGCATAGCACACTTCAGAGACAGAGCGACAAACAAAGCAGCACAGGGGACAAAAACACTGTAGATCAACTTAGAACATCATCCAAATTAAGGGCAACATGTTCAACACATTCATTCATAAATGGTAAATGGTGCATTTATATAGCGCCTTTATCCAAGGCACTTTACATAGTGCATTTAGCATTACATTCTCACACACACATTCATACACCGATGGCAGCGGAAACCATGCAAGGCACAACCAGCACATCGGGAGCAATTTAGGGTTCAGTGTCTTGCCCAAGGACACTTCGACATGTAGACAGGAGGTGCCGGGAATTCGAACCGCCGACCCACGGATCATTGGACGACCTGCTCTACCTCCTGAGCCACAGTCGCCCCTTGCTCATCACTTGCTCTCCACCAGTTAAGTAAGGTGAGATGGACTGAAGAACGGAAGACAATGTTTTTCAGGTCACAGGCTGGTATCTGCAGTCTGTGGCTGAATGTCCTAATTTAACAATTATGTTACGTTGCTGCAATAGGCCTCTAAGTCCTCTGAATCTCTGAGCTCCTCTCACCTGCTCTCTCCCTCACCATTTGTTCGCATTTATCACAATTCTTTTGTGTTTTCTCCCACCATGGACTTCAGTGGAATCGTGATTTCAGATCCCTTGCGTGCAGTTTGAGTGTTTCCACAGACAATGGCTTATTATTAGTCATTGTTTGGTTTGCGAGAGGGAGGACGGGACACAAAGATGCTAGTAAGCAATCTGTCAGGGAAGATGACCGCCCACTAGAGACAGGTTCTGTTTGAGGTTTCCTCCCATTATGGGGGAGTTCTTCCTTGCCTGTGGGGTAATGTAAATGTTCTTCTCTTCAGCAGTGACAGCGAGGAGCCGAGGACCCAAGCCAACAGTGGGGGTTGGCACTGGCAGTGACAAGAACCATAGTACACATGGGGGGGAGTGGGAATTGTTTGAAGTTGGGACAAAATGAAAGTCAAAAAGATATGAAAAAAGAATCCAGGTCCAGGTACTCTGGGTGGATTTTTATTATAAGGCCTTTATTACATTTGGGCATTAAAATACACCAATGTGTGTCGCCTTGCGCCTTCTTCAGGCTAGGGTGTAGTCACTACACTGGTGGTTTGAGGGATACCAGTAGCGCCCCTGTGACTTATTTTGTCATCCAAAATAGTTATTTGGAAGAAATAGAGAAAATGAACTACTGGGGCGGTGATAATTAGCTGTTATAATTCGCTCACTTCCTGTTTGCAATGTTGCTTTCCACTGCCCAGAGATTCTGCCAATCTAGCTGATAAAGATGAGCAAGGCTGTTCTTGTGACCTGGCATTTTCTTAAACTGGTTTTGGCCACATCATGTGTTTACATAGACCGAGTAACAGCCAAGAATAACTATACCCTTTATAAAATATTATAAAAATATAAATAAATATTAATAAATAGTTAATAAAAATATTATTAACTAGTATGTCACATCTAGCACTTTATTTGAACATCTCTCTACTATGTTTGTTTTTATGCTGTTTAACCCAACAATAATTTTATTGCACTGAAATGCACTACGTTCTAATGCCTATGAACACATACCATGTACAACTACAATAGCTTGCAGCACAACTGAAAAAGTTCCTACCGGATATATTTTTGTATTCTAGGATTTACACAACATATATACAACAAATACATTGTCAGCATCATACACAAATCTTTAAATGAAAATAAGATCTCAGTCTGAAGTGAGTGGTGCAACAGCGCCCTCTGTTGGTACGCTAAACATAGGGACATACATAGGGATGGACGGACATAAGGACATTGCTGTTCCTTGGAGTGGTTGCACCACTCAAAAACATATACCGTAGTACCGATGTGATGTGAGGAGGTTTAGACATAAATATAATGAGGAAACATCGCATCTCACCATTGGGGTCTGCCTTTTTGAAAGCGTTTCCTGCATCGATGTAAGCGACGGCACAGTCGTGTTTGTTCTGGAGTTGCAAGTGCAGGCGAGCCGCCTTGCAAAACGCATTTCCAGCACCTGGACACAGAACACACAGAAGAGGTTATGAACCTGGTGATAAAAACAAAACAAATGATCCCTTGAAAATAACGTAAATGTAATAAGAGAGCACTGATGATCCCACAGAACAGTTTACTACTGTACACATCTACCGTTTACTTTTTGACGGTTTGTCAAACCTTGTGCATTTTCGTGTTTACAAGGGTCCGAAGTGTAAAAGTAAAACCATAATATGAAAGTAATAATTATTATTATTATTATTGGGTGCCCGCTGGCCAAGTGGTCCAGGCGCATGCCACATATAGGCTTTGGCCTGACAGTGCGTTGCGTGTTCGAGTCCTGCTCATGACGACCTTTGTTGCATGTCTTTCCCCTTTTCTCTCTTTCCTGTATATCTTCGCTTGATATTATCAATTAAGGCAGAAAAGCCAAAAACAAATCTTAAAAATAATAATAATAATAATAAAGGCTAATAATAATAATAATAATAATAATAATAATTATTATTATTATTATTATTATTATTATACTGCAAAGTAGTTTGTTTTGCACTTAACGTTTAAGCATTTCTTTTTCATTTCCAGTATTTCCATTTGGCCAAAAACTGCTAGTTGACATGATAGAAGCCAGTTTGCCCATGTAGGGCATTTTACCCTACATGGGTATTTGGGCATTTTACCTCTGAACACCAAACTGTGATTTATGAGGCACCGTTCACAAACTGCTAACTTTCCATTATTACGGTCTTGCATTGCTTTGAAGTGCTGGTCAGAAATTGCTTATTGCAGCTTTACACAATATGTACATGCATGTACAGACAGACAGAGATAGCTTTCATTGGACATAAATGCATACAATTTCACCTTTTGTGTGTGCCTTGAGGCACGTTCAAAATTGCTGTGCTTTGCAGATATACAGTACAGTCACAAACAGTGACTCTCCCCATGAAATTAACTACTGCAAGTCTGCAACAATCTCTCGGGTAGGTTAGAACGTTACTACTTTGATTAAATGTACTGGTAATTAAACTTGGTGTGTTTTGTGATAGGTGTCGTCATACCGGTCCAGTTCTTGGCCATCTTGAACATGTTGGCTGCTCTGCAGTACATCTCACAGGCCTCTTCCACTTTGTGCGGTCCACTACTCAAAAAGAAAACAGAGAAAGGAAACACACTCACTCAAACACATATTTTAACAATAGCCTATTTCTCGGGCCACAACAATTCACACTAACGTCAAGCTTGTTTGCCTGTCAATATTCATCACTGTAAATCTCACTGTGGCTTTATCCTCAGGCAAAAACAGAGAACCCCTGGGAGCCCTGTAAATTTAATCAATGTAAATTTAACTCTGAGAGTGTACAGACCCATACGGGTCCCTTTGGTTCCCAACTATCATTTAGCCGGGGACCCCCTGGAACTCCCTCAAGGACCCCAGGGGTCCCCACTTTGGGAACCACTGGTCTAAAGCCCCTCCTCCAGAGTGAATAAGCACAATGCCCCATGACAACAGCATCATCTGGATGACAACAGCATCATCTGGGTCACCTACACTGAGGGCTGGAAAAACTAAACACTGAGTCACAGAGCCACTGGCTGTGTTTTGTTTTGTCCTTGACTTGGATGCATGCAAACAACAACAACCCTTTTCTTACTCACTGCAGTTTAATTCTTGCTTTTGACATCTGAGGCAAATTCAGGCAATATAATCAATTGATGACAATTCACTTTGTTTTTATAATGTGTAGTATTTCATTTAGGGACGCACAATATATGGGCCATCATTCATATCTGCTGATAATTACAGTACATTTCATCAGACAGATATCAATATTATTCCCAAAGCATCGCACAGAAATGATCATGCATTAATTATGTGCAGTGCTACCCACGTTGATGCTTGTGGCGTTAACTTTGACTTAATTTGTTCTCTTCATGAATGCAGTCATTATAAATACAGTATCTATAATATTATTAGTATTAATTACATGTTATCATGTGATGTTTGCAAATCAAATAAAACCTGGACATTCTGGAGTATTTACCTAGAATTTTGAAAGGGAAACCATGTAGTTTAAAATAAATTGTATCAGATAACGTATTTGCAAAAATGACTTACTGGGAGAATTTCAACACATAGCTAAAATAGTGATTAAAGCCTCAATCTAAGATTGCTTTAAACATTTTCTTAACCTAAATCAATGTATAGGTCAGTTTTACTCATGTGTTTACAAACCTTACACACATAAACAAGCCATGAATTAGTCCTTTTATCAAGAGATGTCAAGAAGAGATGTGTCAAGCCTGTTTTTCCACTGCCATCTTGTAATTTTTGTGGTGCAGGCTATCCCATAGTAGAGGCTACCAATGTAGGTTCACATCAGTTACAGCTTCATAGTCATCATGTCAAATATGGCCGAGTCTGACATGCATAAACCATTTTGTTTACATGACCATGCAGTGGCTGCCTAGTGCCTACCCAGGCTCATTCATTGATCTCATGAAACGGTTCCCTGTAATGCAATATACATCTCAGTTACATATTTGTATAGTTTTGTCATATCTCACAATCACTCAGAAAACAACAACAACACTTTGAATGAAAAATGGTCTGTGTAGCTTGTCATCATGATCGAGCGTCTTATGCTAACATTTGACCAGAGCTACAGTATAGCAGCTTGTTTTGGTGCAGTGATCCCTTACCCTCCAAACATCCCTCCCATGAAAGAGCCAGATGACTTGATCTTCTTATCAGCATCAGCCATTAATTGAATCGCTTCCTTTTCCTTTCCGGAGTTGTCCATTTTTGCTGTATTCAATGCAAAACACGAGCTGACAAACAGTAATGTTTAAACAAATAACCACACAGGATTCAGCTTTAGCTACTAGTGCGGATTACAGTCAGCCACTCGATGGATGGGTTTATGATGCGTAGGCGTGCACCTGGCTTTGGAGATCGCGAAGCATCATGGGATTTGACGTTTATGTTCTTTTCTATGACAAACTACAAGTCTCAGCATTGCAAATGAACTAAGTCAGGTTTTAATTTAAATAACATAAATTATCCTTATTTCACATGAACTGAAAGTGTGTTTTATGCAAGACGGATAATGTTTAACTAACTTTATGTTTATTACGTTTGTATCACCACATATTACAAGCATAGATATTACAGCAAATTTATTGGGCAGCAGATGGCAGTAAAACTCCAGTTCCCCATTAGTGTGCTCTAGCCTGGTGACGCGAGGTTAACTCAAACAAACAATAAGGGCATTCACCCCAGTTAAAAAAAAAAAGAAAAGAAAAAAAAGAAGAAAAAAAAGAAAATACATTAGAGCAACTGCCCTAACATACCCCCCCGCCGCCCAAGAACGGGTGCGGCTATGGCATTGATCGACGCATGTCTGTTAGTGACGTGATGTTCAGAGAAAAGGAAACGTTAGAAAACGAAACTTATTTTCAATGTCAGTGTGAATGGTACACATTCACAAGGAAGTGATGTGATTAAAATCAAAATGGCACAACAACAACAGCAACGAGTTACTCTGGACCGAGACCAGTTCTGCTGTTCTATTTGCCTAGACCTTTTAAAGGAACCAGTGACTCTACCTTGTGGTCACAGCTACTGTAGAAGTTGTGTTGAGGGTTACTGGGACCAGAACACTGAGAACAGAGACTGCAGCTGTCCTGAGTGCAGGGAGAGTTTCAGTCCCAGGCCTGACCGATCTGAAGAAGAACAATATGATGGCTGAGGTGAGGGATATTGGTGGTGGACTGGTGGTACTTGCAGTAGGTGGTGTGGTGGTATGGTAACGCTTCCAGGTGTTACGGGTATTTTACCTGGTGTGTGTGTGTGTGAGTGTGAGTGTGTGTGTGTGTGTGTGTGTGTGTGTTGCTCTTTGAACCAAACACTGTGGTTACACACCATGTGCAACCCAAATTCGGCACAAACAAGGGACTAAATTATTTAGCTCCTGTCACCAAAAATGTGCCCTACCAACAGTCAT
>OOFJ01059401.1:0-19465 GCA_900323375.1 Benthosema glaciale
GAGTGGTGCAACCGTACCATGTGGGGGTCCCCTGGGTGTCCCCGCAACATCCAGACCCCCAGGAACACGTCCAGGGGAGCAGCCCGATTCCGGCAAGCTGCCCCGCGTCCGAAACCGTTAATAAATGACAGAGTTACCGTGTGGGGGTCCCCGGGGAGTCCCCAGGGGGTCCGGAACATCCAGACCCCCAGGAATGCGGTCAGGGAGCCAGCCCAGTTACGGCGTGCCTTCCCACGTCCGAAACGGTGGAGAAATTACCGAGTTACTGTATGGAGGTCCCCGGTGGGGGGTCCCTGGGGACAGGGGGGTCCCCGGAACAATCAAGACCCCCAGAAACACGGCCAGGACGCCGGCCCGCTTTCAGCGTGCTGCCCCGCGTCCAAAACTGTCGAGAAATGACGGAGTTACGGTACTTTAGGTGTTCCTGGGGGGTCCCTGGGAATGTCCAGAGTTCCAGACTCCCAGGAACACGCCCAGGGGGCTGGCTTGGTTAGGGTGAGCCTGCCTGTGTCTTAAACTGTCGAGAAATTACTGAGTTGCAGTGTTGCATGTTTTCGTACTCATACACGGAGACATACACGGAGACATACACACATTGCTACGTAATGGAGCGGTTAGGCACCGCTCAAAAATCTCTTGAAAATAGGCGATCTACAAAGTAACTAGTAAGAGTACAATAGTTGAATCTGAGACGCAGTGGAGTAGAAGTAAAGGATTGGAAATACTCCAGTAAAAACTGTCAAAACTGTACTCAAGTACAGTACTTAAAGGACCACTTCACCACTTTTCAACATACCTTCGTATAATTGGTCCTCACTAATGTCTGTGATAAAATGTCTTTCTACCCAGTCTGTGTCTCATGGGAGAGCTATGGGCACTGGGCAGCTCAGCGGATGTGTGGCCGTGACCTCTGTGCATATTTTGGTAACTGATTTAAGCATAACAGTGTTTTTTACGGAGATGCTCATGGCTATATCAACGCCAAAGACAGCAAAATATTACCATAATGAATCAAATGAGTCTGAACAACATGGTACTTTTCCTGTCAACTTGGGTGTGAAACTTTTTGTTTTGTATTATTGATTGAAATAATTCAATTAAAAACGGCCTGCTTTGCAAATGCATTTTTTTGTTGTGTATTATTGATTGGAATCATTTCAATTTATTTTAACAAGGCGAGACAGGCAAAGGCGATACGTACAGGAAAGAGGAAAGCGATGCTCGATGAATGAAACGGAAAGAATAAATCTGTGGGCTAATTTGACGGATGACATGAAACAGTGTAAAATATTAATACCATTACAAATTATTTATGACATGCACTGATGAATATGCAATTCATATTTTCAGGGTTCTGTAAAAACTGCCTTGTTGCATGGCCTTTCATATTTTTCGTAGATTTCTGCACAAAATGCCGACCATCCATTCCATGGAAAAAAAACGAATAGAGCCAAACCTGTCATGTCTCAAGTTAATTCTTGTGCTATCCTTTTTGACCAAGGGCTCTATTTTCGTCCATGCTAAACCAATTATCCCTAAACTACTTTGGGATAAGGGCTTTTGCATGGACGGAAATAGAGACCCAAGTGTTTGACTGTACTCTATATAGTGTTTACATTTCTGTCAAAAAAGTAATCAATCAATCAATCAAAGCGTGCAGCTATCAATCCACGGCTCCCCACAGACACAATCCCCCTGCTGCACAACACAGTGATTTATTTTTACACATGTACAGAGACAATTGGAAGAGACGGCACGTGCAGGCCGCTAAACTTAATCCACATGATTACGCGTCCATCCTGTTTGGCAAAAAGCCCGGTCTGTGTTTACACGGCATTCGCGTTAACAACTTAACCACTACTTAATAAGGCCCAATTTTATACTTTGTTAGATAATCGTGTTGCGTCGTGTGAATTTTTTTTTTGATAATGTTTGAAAATCTTCGCCTATAAAAAAAAAGGTTGTAAGTAGTTACGGTCAGGAAACACTAAGAGACACTGCTGGAGTTAATTACACTCACAAAGAAGCCAAACAGACATTTCATTTCCTTTGCACCTCAACAACCCATCCCAGGTTAACGTCCCGTTGCTTTGCTGTTCTGTAGCCTCCCTTGTTCTCAAGGTCTAAACACTGTCATCCCAGGAAACACAGAGCAGGCCCACACTATCCTGTTTGGTGGGAGGGCCATTATCTCCCTCTGCTTGTTTTGTTATTTGCCCGAGCTCACTTCATAAACACTGCTGATCTGCTTCTGACTGAGGAGTCTGCAGCTTGTGGAAAACGGCCCCATTGGCAAATTTATATGTGTCTGTACGTTATCATGTACGCACCGATCACAAACGGGCCTAATGATCGATGATGCCGGTCAGCACAGAGCTGCCCACCTGCTGCCTTGAGACGACCGACTGTGTGAGTTTCAGTGAGTCACGCCGTTACAAATCACATGTATTTACTTGGGTACACCCTGTACCGTTTCCGGTGTTCCCGAATCCTGCCCTTTTCTCTCAGGAGTATTTAATCTATGGCTGATATCATTCAGTGTATAGTGGATCTTGCAGAATATCTTGCTGGGAACTGACAGAAGTGTAATGCCCCCACCAGTTGTTGCAGTCTGATAGTGTGCCTTTCACAATCACTCCTTTTGTCCAGTCCGATGCTTTTGTCCTGGTTCTGATGGTATCGACCTTCCCTTCCACCAAGATAAACAGTAAACGGTGGAAGATAAATGTTGACAGCCAATTCTAGATCAGCTTAGAAGAGGTGGGCATTAATGTACTAACTAGAGGTTCGAGCCACTACGCAGCCCTCACGTCTATACGCCGCAACGCCGATCCGACCGATACGTCCGAGTCATAGTGTCAGGGGCTTTTTTAAGAGTACTCGTTGTACCCGTCTGTGTCCCTCTTGAGCACAAAGCATTTACGCTGCAGCTATACATAACACCATATGCTGCTCTGAGGGCAGCTTTTGAAAGCTGCTCTCAGGGCAACTTAAATGCTATACATACACCAATGTTAATTTGCTGCCCTGAGGGCCATAGAATGAGGATTTTGCTGCGTGCCAAGCCCTACAACACCAATGCAAAACCATCCTGGCCCTAACCCTCATGCTCTTCATTCGATACTCAATTACGGAGTAATAGTGACCCGCTTCTCCCTCAGTTAGTTAGTCATTCCATGGGGCTGTAACATCTACCCGACGACCTGCCTGCCAGAGTGGCTGTAATTCAACCCAGAGTGGGCTGGTGGAAGCACGGCTGCTGCTGCTAGAGTGCTTAAACCAGCTAGCCTCTCTCTCCAGAGGCCTGCTGCCTTCTCCATAATGAATCCTATCCCTCCAGCCAGGGCCAGCACTAATAACGGGGTGCCTGCAGAGACCGGTGTGGAGGCAGTCGGTGGGGGTTGGGGCTGCATGGCCCTGTGTTTTGTCTAAACCTCTAATCTTGTTTTCACCTCAGCGTTGGCATGCTCACTGCCGGCTTCCTTCCCTTCTTAATGCTGTGTTCTGTTGCAAATGCTGAATAAATAATGTACCTTGATATGATAAAGGTTGAAAACCACTGTTCTACACAAACGTTCCTGTGCTCAGATTTGCACAGCACCGGATCGTGCTAAAAAGGCCAACAACACGGCACCTTTTCTACCGGCCCATGCCAAACGATGGAACAGCATTTTAACAGCTGGTATAATTCCAGTGCTAGTTTCCTTAGCTTTTTTCCCCCTCTCTCTCTGTCTCTCACTCAAACCCGGTGAGTGCCCTGGCTACCGTGGGACCACGTAGCAACCTGGCACAGCACGACGAGTTCATCCAACTGGCAGGGGAGGGGAGGGGAACACGCCACACAGACACAGTGGGTTATTGTGTCAGCGGTCCCTTCTCACAATGCAGTCGCCAACAAAGGGAAGAGATGTCTTGGCTGACATGACGCCCTGACGTGTAAAAGGAAGAGGAATCCATCTGTTCTATGTTCCCCTTTGATTGGGGTTTATCTAACGAGAGCGAGCCACTGGAAATCGAAGCCCAAAGCGCCATTCAATCCTCGCCGCCTTTGTGCTCGCCGGGCATGGCGTTTTTTTGGCTGGCTGCTGACACCAGGTTTTTCTTGGCCGTTGCGGGCTCTCACTCTCATTCAGAGCCCCCCACCCCTCCTCAACCGCGGGACCATTCAGGTTTCATGGAGCTATCAAAAGAACCACAGACATGCTGGGCAGGAGTTAAGCCGTGGACAGTGGCCAGGAAGCTACAAAAAAGTGGCCGCGACAGCTAACCGCAGTGCAAATGGCTTTCTCGCATTGTGAGGCCGACAGTTATTGCCCGATATCGCTCCCACAAAAAGTAGAATGTGTGACCATGTCATGGATTGTACATTATTTACTGCAAGCTCAATATCCTGTATACAATGTCTGACCTACAATGCCTGACTGTACAATAAACCTCATGTGCAAAGCATGTGCACCTACAGTATGTGGTAAGCTGGCTGAGAGTGTTACTAAGAGGAAAATGTCTATTTTTTTACCCATAATTGCCCATTAACATTATATAGGTTGAATCTATCATTCATGTGAAAAAAGAGAAGGCAAAAGATGAAACCCGGTGTTGTATCGTGCATGTTGCTGGGAAGAGCCAGGAAGACAGCAGCAGGGATCAGAACAAGCAGTAGCAGGTCAATCAGACTGTGTGTGATGGATCAGAACAAGCAGTAGCAGGTCAATCAGACTGTGTGTGATGGATCAGAACAAGCAGTAGCAGGTCAATCAGACTGTGTGTTTGGATCAGAACACAGTCTGAACAATCAGACTGTGTGTTTGGATCAGAACACAGTCTGAACAATCAGACTGTGTGTTTGTGACTGACTGATGATAGCAGCAGTAGCAGCATGGGGGCACCTGATGGCAGTGCTTTACCATCATGGCTTTAGTTATACCTCGTTATCACAAGCCATTCAGAAAAATAACAAAAAAAAAGGTTCCAACAGTGCTGGAAGGAATACCGGGTCAAGATGGTGAAAACCGAGGCGGTTCCGTCACTCCAGGCACTCCCATCCATGCACAAAATCAAGCAAAGCCAATCAGACCTCAGATCGAGACTAAAGTGCACGTTAGCTTTTGTTCTCATGTCAAGTGGCCTGTTGATTTTTTTTTTTAAACAGCCTGATCCACCGGCCTGATTTCTTTTTAAAACTCCCATGCCGTCATGCTTGTGATGCAGGCCCCCCGGGCGGCTGACATAGCTGTCTGGGCACCTTGGCTGGTAATCCAGTCTGCCAGTGTGCCGCGGGTTCGACTCCCGATCACAACAGCCTTTACTGCGTGTCGCCCTCCCATCCCCATCTCTCTCCCCATTTCCTGTCAGCCTACTTTCATCTATCCCTCTATCAATAAAAAGAAAAAAGACGAAAGCCAAAAACAATATCATAAAAAAGAAAATAACAATAATAATAATGTTTGTGATGCAGGAAACATTTACCACTGGTGGGAAAAGTACTCAAATGTTTCAAGAACTCAAAAGTATCAATACTGCAATATAGTATGTAATTTGTTACAAGTACAAGGCTGTGTTCAAAGTGTTACTTGAGTGAAAGTACAAAAGTATTGGCATCAAAACATACCATAAGTACCAGAAGTAGAAAATACTAAAATGCCTGAAAACAGCAGATCGACTATTTTCCAAATAGCCTATAATTATGTATAAAATAGAGCTAGAGTGGTTAAAAGGAATGTGTTTTATGATTCATTTTGTATCTGCAAAGTAACTAGAAACTAAAGTTTTCAAAGAACTATAGTGGAGTAAAAGTACAATATTTGCCTTTGAAATTTGTACTTCACTAAAGTAAGTACCACATAATGTGTACGGTACTACTAGTACTTTAAATGTACTTTTACACCACTGCTCACAAGGCAGTCATGTTTGTGATGCAGGAAACATTTTGCCACCACAGGTCATTTTGAGGTACTACAAAAGAAGAACTACAGTATGGTTAATGTAAGTCACGGAAGGGGACGAAACAAAACACGCATGTCTCTTTTTATTGCTTGCGTCATCCGTCATGTTTCCAAAGTAGACTTTCAGGCAAATCCATCCCTCAATAAAAGACCACACAGATAACACTGCCCAACGTGGTTTGCTCTCGACATGCCAAGGTGGTTGTGTATTCTAGTTTGTTCCAAGTCTGGACTCCAAAGGGTCTGGTCACTATTACCGAAGTATATGGCTTGAGGAGGAATGATTTCCTAATGAGATTCTTCCCCCCGATTTTCTTCTTTTTTTTTAAGGTGAAGGGCCAGTTTAGGAGTGTTTTCTAGGCCTAAACGACACACTAATTAAGTGGATAATATCTTGTAGAAACAAAACAAATACCTCTGGAAGCCAGTGAACCTGCAGTCCCACAGCAGATCAGAGGAATTTAGAGCTTGTTCTGAAATGGGGAACAAAGGCTGTCCCTTCAAATCTAATTTAATAATGGGGATTACTCTGCCTTAGGAAATAAAGTGTCTCGTTGCTGCCATTAGCTTTGGGTTTCATTGTTCATTTTCCTGCTCGGTTTTTATAACTCTCCCATTTATTTTATACTTAGTTTATAAAGTTGAAGAGTGGAACATTTCGGAGCTCCGCCACATTTGACAGTGAAATACCACACATAATTGTGCTTTCTCAAATTTGACCGGGGATCTCATATTTATCTACACATGAGATGTGTTGCTAAACTGGTCGGTGCTTTTGCGAACCTCAATATAATTCATGCCATCTGCTCTGTAAAGCATTCACAATAAAGGCTGCAGACACCAAACTCTCTGCACTAATTCAAAATTCAAATCCCTTGAAATGTTTTTTTGGAACCTTTTGCATATGAACACAGTGTAGCTATACTGCCACTAGACGCCTAAAGGATGCCACTTGCAAAATAAAGATATCTTTATTGGAAACTGACAGTGGTATTCGTCGACACTGCTATAAATAAAGGCTGAGTTCAATTTGATGAGTGAATCCAGCCACTTCGACAATGAGTGATTTAGGTTTGCATTTCTCTTAGAATCAACTGCACCTGTGATAAGGCCTGGCATTGTAAGAAAAACAAAAGAACAGACAACAGAAGGAACATTTCCATCCAATCCCTCTTTCATTTCCTTGCAGGATTCCTGGGAGATACGAGGCCATATGGCAGAGGAAACAAAAGAGGCGCTATAGGGTAATATTTTGCAGGTACAGAAAAACTGATTTGCCACAAAAACAGAGGCCACCCTCCAGAGTTTATTATCCTGGAAGGTCAGAAGTGGCCATAAAAGCAAGTAATGAGGGCCAAATATGTCAACATAGTCATTTGAAAGCTGGACACGTGCTTCTGGATTCCATGCGGGCTCCAGGCAGCACAGGCAATAATATCATAAACACATTCCATAACCATTTGGTAGCGTTTAACAAGAACGCTTTGTGCACTTGCACACATTTGATTTCATTTCATAAAACTTGATAAGATAACCCGATAAAGGTCTCCGGGCCGTTGTGTGTTTCCAATTACAATTTTTTACTGTTACTGAATTTCTGAAAACAGGGAACTTTTGTTTTACTGCAGACGTTTTTCTTTATCTCATTTTCTCAGGCATCAGACCCGAACATCTACTCTCTACATCTCTACTGGAGACGGCTGCCATTTTCTGATCAGATAATCAATTATTTAAATCACAAAAAATACTGTACATCTTGATTCATGAGACCAATAAAAAAAGAGACACTATGACATTAACTTTTAACACATACAGCTTTTGGGCTACAAAAGATAACGATAATTGTGCCTCACATCACAGATAAAATTGGGATAACAATATGCTGAGCCTATAAAGTGTTTGTAAACCAGGTCCTTGAGGGGGTTCCAGGTGGTCCCTGGCTAAATGGACAGTTGGTAACAATTGGACCCTTATTAGATCATTAACTCTTGAGTGTAAAATGCAACCAAATGGACACATATTCTACGCTCTAAAGAGTTAAAGAGTTGAGTTACTTAACCAAGTCTACACAATTAAAGAATGTAGAAGAATTGTCATTTTGTCTGTTATCTCTCCTAATACTACCAACATCAATACAGCATGGAATTGTGGACAAAATATTATCCAATGACAACAACAGGTCATTATTATGAAATACCTAGTTTTGTGTCAGACCTGCTAAATCTCAAATGCTGAAAGATGGAGTGCCGTGACTCAAAGGCTTTCAGCTTTCAGGAAGAAACCAAAAATACACAGGAGACATATTTCAATATTCTAACCACACATGTTAGAGTTAGACAGCCGTTCAACTTTCATCTGTAGTGAACGTGCTGTCTCATCAATATGTACAGTAAGCTGATGAGAGGCTCTGCGGTGAAGGTACATTAGTCTATGACTCCAGCTATGCACAAATAAGCTGAAGGGTCTGTAATTAGACCCAGCAGCAGTGATGGAAAACACGTCCTCCATGCGCATCATCGCTAGACAGCATTTTTTTTTAAACAATATTTTTTTGAAAATATATTTATATTTATATCATGAGAACGATGGCTTCCATTTTCGTATTGGAACTTTTCAGGAAAAGAAAGCCTGAAATTTCTATTAGCATTGGATTCCCCATCGATGATGCGCATGGAGGAAGGTTTCTGAACTGCCCACAGCCCTCCTATGAGACACAGAGTAGAAAAAAATTGTGCTGTTTTATCATGAACATTAGTGAGGACCAATTATATGAAGATAGGTTGAAAAGTGGTGAAGTGGTCCTTTAAAGTACCAAAAGTAAATCTACTAATTGTGCAAAGATGTCCCATTTAAACCAAGTTTTCAAATGGATAATAATAATATTTGGAAACTAGCAGATGCACAAGCTGCGACACATTGTGAGCTTGTAGATCACCTACAAAGTAACTAGTAAAACTAAAGTCTTCAAATAACTGCAGAGGAGTACAAGTACAATAGTTGCCTCTGAGACGTAGTGGAGTAGAAGTAAAAGTATTGGAAATTAAAATTACGTACAGTACAAATACCTCAAAAGTGTACTTTAGTAGACTACAGTACTCAAGTAAAAGCCCCAGCAGAGAGCACTCAGCCAGGTTTCAGTATCAGTGGAATGTCAATGAACCGTGGGGCTGAAGGGACGACACTCATCATCAGGTTTCTGTGTGGGTTTACTTTGGCCCACCGCGCCACATTCTCTCCAGAGCTGGCCATCCATGGCCAGGACTGGAGAGAGGAGTAGTAGACGCTTAAGCAAATACCCCCCCCCCCCCTCCCCCTTTTTCTACAGCTGCTGCCGAACATGAAAGTTGCATGATCTGCGCAAATGATTAAACCTGTGTGGCCACAACACTGTCCAGCCCAAAAGAACCGGGGCTATATATAACGCCACAGTCGCTAGCCTACGTTAGTGTGCAGTTTGGATTGACACTAGGTCTGTCTGTGTCCGTTACTGACACTACGTCTGTCTGTGTCCGTTACTGCTTAAGACTGACAGACCGATTTTTATGGGTCACTCGAGTAAAAAAATCCCATTTCTTTTCCTACATTTAAAAAGATTTTCCACTTTCCGATGTTGTTTTTTTTCAATGAAACGACAAAAACAAACACACAAATCTATGAAATTCCACACACTGAAAAATATATTTTTCCACTAGTTTGTGTCCCAGGCAAACGTCTCGTTCATCTTTTGGGTCTTGTGCTAAATAGTTTGGCAAAACCACCGCTCTATTCTAGAGCAGCAGAGATCCAAACTTTTTAATAATGATGGTGTTGACGTCTCAGCGAGAGGAATGCGCGGTCGGTCGGGACTGATCATATGAGATACAGACACTGGACTCCAAAAAACAGAGCTGTGCTTTAAAAAAAAAGAAAAACAAACAGCAAAGCGATATCATCTGAAACCCGATGAAAACAATCGCTGTCTCGGTTTGTTTGGCAGGTGTATACTTATCTCACTACAAAAGACAGATGTCAAAACAAACTGAGCTAATGAGCTAAAATGAGAACCGATTATCTTTCCACTGCACCGTGTGCTAGCTCCGCGCGCACGCACGCACCCCCCCTCAGGTATAGAAGAACTAACTGAGGATATTTGATCAAGATTGCCATCTACACAATGCAACTCCAGGCATAAGTACACATCAAAGTTCTCTTGATTGTCTCTCTCTCCTCTCAGCCAACTGTGCATTATTGCGACCACAGGTCGCAGCTAACTATGAAATTGTGCATTTCCCGTCAGTCAGTCAGTCAGTCATTCAGTCACGCCTCAAATACGTAACATCATGTGATGTTATCAATATTAAGTGCATATGGAGATACCTGATGATGTCATCACTATTGGCCAGCAACTCTACATCTCACCTCAAACCCTTAGAGCGCTCACCCAGCAGTCTGCTGTCACCCCGGTGGATAAGTGGTGGAAAGTAACCAAGTACATTCAACATACTTGTACATACTACAAGCTCACAACGTGTCGCAAAGCATTACTTTTACTTTTGGTACTTTAAGTACATTTTCATGTGACTACTTTTGTACTTTCAGTACATTTTGAATTCCAGACTTTCACTTTTAACAGTATTTCTATATTGCAGTATTGATAATATTTACTTCAGTAAAAATAATCTGAGTACTCTTTCCTACACCGCTGAGCCTTAGATATCCACAAGACACCAGTAGAGCACTGATTCCGTCCACATGCATTATCCCATTGCACGAGGGCTAATCTGCAAAATAAACGTCATGCTCGAGTGGCATAGCAGGGCTGGTACACTAGCTGTTCAGCAACTGATACATGGAGCCGCTTGTTGTAGTTGGACTGGGAAAGTGCACGTGTGTGTGTGTGGGCTGTGATTATGTAATATATTCACCACAGGAGGTAACACAACACAATGTTTTGACCTCACACACACACACCATTCAAGCCATCTCCCGCTACTGATTATGTTTACACCATCCCCTTGGCATTATTGTGTCAAATGAGCGCTTATCCGTTAGCCCGGTGTGTGACTTTGCCTGTCCCTTTCTACAATACACCCACCTCAAGGGCAAGGGAAGATAAACCAGGATCGGTGCTCCTAAGCTGCAATCTGCTATCCCCAAGGCTAGCTCTGTGAAGCAATCAAAGACTCTAATTTCAGCCATAAAAACAGTAGTTAAATGGATTGGATTAAATGGAAAAATATACGGACAATTCAGTCAGACAGTTTTATTATCTTATTATTAGCTTACTGCCCACCACCCCCTGCAAGAGATGCAGAAGCAACTTGAAAGTTAGATTTTGGATCTTTAAATTAAAAAAGTAAGTTCAAGATTGAGAAGACATTTAAAAGTGATCCAAAAAGTGATGCAAGCGCCTGTGTACTATTTACTCATTAACCTTTGTGACTTTAGACAGTAAATTATGTAGTGTTAGTTTAAGAGTTAAATTCACACTGCAAGCGCGCACGCACACACGCACGCACGCACGCACCCGCACACGCACACACACACGCACACACACACACACACACTCTAATAAAACGCTTCTTGTTAGGACACGTTAGGGCGGGTTAGGCCATATGGGACCAACACCCTGTCGGTGGCTGCCTCAGCGATCACACCTGGTTCTGTGGGAATGTCTTTTTTTTTTAATACATTTTATCCCACCATTTTTCACCCGGAGCCAATGCCTGCTTAAGCTGTAATCCTGGGCGCTACTCTCCCTCTGCCAACCTGGAGAGCCCTGAACCGAGCTCATGCTTGCTTCAATGCATGAGGAGGAGTGAGTAGGCCTCTTCTTTTATCACTGACAGCGGGGAGTTTCCCTGGTAGGACGTAGCGTGCGGAAAGAACATTGTTATTGTTATTATGTTGTTATTCCAACCAGTTCCTTTCCCCTCCATCAGGCGCCTCGGCTGACCAGGGGGAGGCAGTATAGAGAGTAGAGACCAAGATTGCTGCATGTTCTTTTGTGAGGGTACATACCCTAGGGGGACATGAGGACAACATGCAAACTCATCTGAGGAAAGTCTTAATCCGTACATTGTACACGAATCAGTGCAGAGGACCAGAAGTGAATCCTCCATTACCCAGCGGTGCTGTGGCAGTCTGTAACGTAAGACACCAGGAATCAGTGCAGAGGACCAGAAGTGAATCCTCCATTACCCAGCGGTGCTGTGGCAGTCTGTAACGTAAGACACCAGGCAGGGTAATGGCATGCTGAGAGGAGCTGAGGGAACTGGACACTGTACTGACACTGTGCGCTTTGATCAATCAGAGTGCTCGAGAGCTCCTCAATTTGCTTTGGCATTCAGAACAATCTGGGAGCTTTGTGTGTTTTGACCGGGCTTTCTCTCACACTCACGACATCACATTTTCACAATTTCACTAAAATAATAACATCTACAAGAAAGTATTTCCTGACTGTCTGCACAAAATAACATAGCAGTTGCTATGCAGCATTTGCATTCAGATGGACTCCCCTGTAACTGGAAGATCCTGAATACTACTAAAAACATTTTGATTATGTAAATGTGAAATGAATCAATATTGAGCAACTGCAGGGCCTATAAAAATTACCATAAAGTGTTTTCGTAAGTCACACAACAACAGAATCGGACATTTTTAAACTATTTGTTTGATGGCGTAATGTGCTGAAGGTAATGCAGTCACAGGTGTGTGTGTTATGGAGCATTTTACGACGGCAGTTCAAACGCAATCACAATTAATCAAGACTAGAGCAACATGTTAAGACTGTCTTTAGGTGACGTATAAATAAATATATAAAACATAACAGGAGGTAAACCGAGGAGAACGGACGGATGGGAAGGAGAAGGGATTGGGGAGAACGTCTGCATTTTATATGAGACGGAGAGAGTTGCATAAGAGTTATTGTCTTGTTTGTCAGGGCACCGCTCCAACAGGACTGGATGTTTTCCAGAGAGAGCTGCTCTACTCTCTGGTTCTTCCAGGATGAGTCTGGGCTGATCTGTGTGAGGGAGTCCTTCTCAAACCAGTGGTCCAGGACCACCAGTGGTCCAGTGAACCACCAGTGGTCCTTGAGGGGGTTCCAGGTGGTCCTCACAGCTAAATGATGGAGAGTTGGTGACCAAATGGACCCCTTTAGAGCACAAAGCACAAAAGCAATGTTGAGGTCTTTGTACTTTACTTGAGTGTTTCCAATTTCCAACCACTTCAACCCTAAACACATTTTGTCTATTTGAAAGTAGCCGATCAAGCTTGAGCTTCGTGTAGATATTTCTATTTTCAAAAGATTTGTAGAATTTGAAAATGTGAAATGGGACATTCTGCATAATGAGTAATTTTACTTTTGGCACTTTAAGTACACTTTTGTACTTTTGCTCACATACTGCAGACTTTTACTTGTAACAGAGTATTTCTATATTGCAGTATTGACACTGTTACTTAAGTAAAACATTTGAGTACTTTTTCCACCACTGCAAACTGTCACTCTTGACCTAAATCATTAGAACCACTTGTACAGAGAAAGGTGGAGTGTACATTTCTCAGATTCTTCAGTTAACTACCTTCAACTACATTCAAATCCACTTCGAATTCCATTCATGGATTTCACATAGGCCTATTATTTATTAAGACCATAAAACGCAAGTATATATCTGGTTTTTCATATTTTTTTCTGCCCTTTCTCTCCCCAATGTAGTAGTTAGTTATGCCAATACTGGCACAGTGGTAGTGCTGTCGCCTCAAAGCTAGAAGGTCCTGGGTTCGATTCCCGCTAGGGACGCTGTGGGTGCTGGCAGCGTGTCTCCTCCTCCACGTCATCAGTGCCCATACCCGAGGTGGGGTTGGCGAAAGGGCCTTTCTGTGTGGAGTTTGCATGTTCTCCCCGTGTCCCCTAGGGTAGGCCTGATGGAGGGGAAAGGAACTGGTCGGAATAACGTGTTCCTTCCACACGCTACGTCCGGCTGGGGAATTTCCCCCCTGTCAGGTGAAAAGAAGCAGCTTGGACTCCTCATGCATAGAAGGAGGCATGGGGTCAGTCCGCTCCATCTTAGCCCGTAGCACTTGCCCTAGCCTCGACGAACCTTACAGTATGCATAGACTCAACTTATGTAACTCAGATAGTTACATAAGTTAGCCATTAGCACTCATGTATATGCATAGTTTAGTTTCATTATATAGATAATAGATATTCCACTGTTCTTAGCTTACGTATGATTGACTGTTCTTAGCTTACTTATGATTCATGAGGACTATTGTTTATGTATTTTATGTATTACCATGTTTTTGTTCTTGCTTACTGTAAGTCTGCTAAATAACTGCATTGTAAATTGTATCAATACTGAAATGTAGAAATACTCAGTTACAAGTACAAGTCTGGATTTCCAAGTACTTGAGTAATAGTACAAAAGTAAACGTACTCATTATGTCAGATGTCCTACTTCACAAGTTTTGAAATGTATACAAATCTTTTGAAAATAGCAGATCTTCAAGTATTCTTGAAGATTGAACAACTTCATTCTTTTGTAGATCAGCCATTTATAAATGCTCAAAATGCATATAGGGCTGAAGTGTTGTAACAATAATCAAAATGTACAAAGTAACTAAAGTTTTAAAAGTAGTATTTTAAGTAGTGAAAATACCCTCAAGTACTGAACTCAAGTACTTCAGACCACTGGTCGTAGAGGGCGGGGACAGCAAGGCCACATCAACCTTCCATTGTTACTCATAATTAAAATTAAAACCACCACCTTGTTCACACAGTGGCTCGGTGTAGTGTGAGCCAACAGCCAACCCACGCAATCACGCCTGGATTCCAGATGGTGTCACAAAAAAAACATTCCAATTATAGCAGTGCAGCTCCTGCCTTGACATCCACATATCAAGATATCAAGAAGATTTAGAAAAAAATGTAGGTACTGCTAGCTCCATATGGAACCTCTCTTTCTGCTACGTAGCTCCGAGATAAACACAACCGGGTGCCGGCACCGGTGGCGATCGGAAAGTATTTTCCAGAATTTCCACGATGCACAATTTTTCTGCACCATCATATCCAAAAAGTAAAGGTCAGGGAACCTGCTTTAATTCAGATGTATTCTTTTTGAGCAGGAAAGAATATCTAACGGATGGGTTGGAACCAGCGTTTAAAATCACTTCTTTAGTCAGTCAGCCAGTTCCATGTGTTTAAGACCTCCCAGAAGTCTTATTGGTTTTCGGTAGGCTTACTCTGAAGTGTGCCGGTACCCGGTTGTGTGGAACCTCATCTCGGAGCCACATAGTGGAGGGAGAGAGGTTCCATAATGAAGCTAGTGTGTAGGCAAACAAATCATTAATAATAAAAAAAAAAAAAAAGAGTACCCCCGCACAGCGCACATGACCGAAGAAGGTCATCGGTGAACGGCATGTTTGCTTCTTCTAATAAGTCTGCTCCTGTACCAGCGGCGTGCAGGCGTATTCCTTTTTATTATTAATAAAAAATAGATCAAGGTGGAAAATGTACGTGTGTAAAGAGCAGACAAAAAAAGCCATGGCTGGCTGAGGCTGGGGTATGTACTGTATGGCAGGGCAGGACCAGGGCAGGGCAAGCAGGGTTTGCGTGATTAGTGGCATTCCTCACCGCTCTGAACGCTGAATGCCACACAGACAGAAAGCCGCGCGACCAGGCTTAGGGGCAACAATACATGTATTTCTCTCCTCAATAGAGCACACAGACTGCACTGCCTCTCTGCACCCCTGGCCTGCACCCCATGCATTTACATATAAATAAGGAGAGCATGCGTGTGGCATGTGGGCAGTTATCACTCTCCCCCTAGGGCTGGCCGGCTGCTGAAAACAGCTCAGTGTGCAATCATTTCGCTGTTAAAACCCTGCCGGTTATTTCCCCTTCATTCATAAAAGCAGCGAGGCAGAGGACAGTAGATTAGCACATGCCGCTGTGTCATCCATTACTGTCAATCCTCCAAATAATCAGTGAGCTTCCCATAACCTCCTAACAGTGTATAATGAAGGGACAGAGGGGACGTAATGAAGGGACAAAGATGACTCAAGCCTTCAGATAGCAGCCCAGAGATATTGCAGGTGTGCGATAATCAACGGGTGGTTGAAGGCCTTTTTTTTTCCACTGACACGGGGGGGGGGGGTCCCCCAACAGTGTACTGTACTGGGGGGACCCACCCCAAACAGTGTACTGTACTGAGGGGGTTCCCGTCCCCCCAGCAGTGTACTGTACTGGGGAGAAGAAACTTCCTCCATGGAGAAAGCCGAGCGGCTGATCTGAGGTGAGCTTACACCGTTGGGAAGAAGGCCCCGTGTATCTATGTAGCGGTTGTCCCCATGCAGCCACGACAGGTAGCTTTAGTCCAGCTGTGAGAGAGTGCATCACCCCAGAAATGGACTGTATAATCAATTAGGGGTCCAGCTGTGAGAGACTGCATCACCCCAGAAATGGACTGTATAATCAATTAGGGGTGTAACGCTCCAACAGGAGTGACGCGATACGCGATACGATAAAATTATTTGAAATCGATACAGTAACTATTTAGCAAATACATGAAATATGTGTGGAACTTGTGGATAGTGCAGGTTTTTTAAAGGAAATATTTATTATTATATGGATATGAGTAAACAGTGAATCTCTGGCAAATACATGGACATAATATTTGAACATGGACAAGCCCAGGCTTGTAGCAAACCCATCTTTTTCTTTTCTCTTCTTAAAATTGCTAATTACAATACTTGTACTTGGTATCGATAAAATGTATTATTTACATTGTAAAAAGATACGATACAAAGTCAAACGATACGATATTTGCCGTTTACATATTACTTTACAGTTACTATATCGTTACACCCATAATCAACTGTGTGTGGGGGGGGCTTCTGGGAACTAGCCTTACGGGCTGCAAATAGACGGAGGCGTGCACTGAGTCACGGTGTACGGTCCCCCTTAAGCAAAAAGCTTTGTGCTGGTTATTCATGAGGAGGATCGCTTTCCCTCGCAAGACTTTGGGTGATGTTATAACTAAGCCTCTGCCTGTACAAAAAGAGACGTTCTGATTCCGGACAAGCATTCCACCACCCACCCAAAACCTTGCACGCCGCCGTGGCTTATCTGGCAGGTCACAACAAACACAGGGCCGGAGGACATGATGTTTTTTTTGGGTGTATTGAAGCGTACGAGATTGGGAGTAAGAGCTAGAGATACAGATAGAGAGAGAAATAATTGGTTCAACGCAGTAGTGTTATAGTAATAGCCAACTGGAGAAAGCCCAACGGCGAGTCAACAAGGGCATGGGAGAAATATGTGTGCAGGGAGGACTGAAGGAAGGGAAAAGAGAAGGGAGGAAGGAAGAGGTACAAAGAGAAACAGGGAAACAGAGCCAAAGTGCCACAACAAACAGTAGGCCATGTTTGAAATAAAGCGTCTGTGGTGAAAAAAGTGCTCAAATTTTTCAATGTTCAATGTGTACTTGAGTAAACGTACAAAAGTATTGGCCTCAAAATGTACTTAAAGTGCCAAAAGTAAAAGTACTCATTGTGCATAATGTCCCGTTTCAAAAATCTTCCAATTAACTTAGGTCATCTATTTTCAAATGGCTCAAATGTATACAAAGCTGAAGTGGTTAATGTATGATTTGTACAACGCAGGTTTTCAAATAAATGTAGCCGAGCAAAAGTGCAGTATGCATACAAGATGTAGTGGAGTAGAAGTAAAAGTATTGGAAATTGGCAGTACAAATACCTCAAAAGTCCACTTAATTAAGAACAGAACTTAAGTAAATGTAATTAGTTACTTTACACCACAGCACAGCATGATGTAATGCTAAATGTATCTGTGCGCATTTAGCATGTCATTGTTAGCGCATAACAAGTAAGTGAACAGCAGCAGTCCCCTTGCAAAATAAATACAAGATAAATCACCCCAAAAACATATACAAATATAGAATTTGGACTTTGGAAAAGGTTTTAGCATTCGAGCCAGCCAATGATTTCAAGTTAATTATCACACATAACACAACGTGTTGTTTTCAGCGAGGTGTCATGTTCCCTCTAAATGGTGGAATCTCTAATTTAAGGAACAAAGCTGTTTGCACCTAAACCTCCAGACAGACAGACAGGCAGCGCGTGCACCGCAGAGCTGTCCAAGCAGTCAGCGCTAGTTTAGAAGAGAAAGTGTAACACAGCCTCCTCAGCCTGATAAGACTGAGACAGACATCCAGTTACCACCCGCCACCGAATATTTTATCACCGACACTTGATTGCTCCCCTTTAATATTTCAAAAACTAAAGAGCTTTATCTGTGCTTTGAAGCATCACTTGATGAGAGAAGGGGAGGCAGGGCTTTGCATGCCAATGAGGAAGTCGAGTGGAAATATGTCCAGATTAATGGAAAGCACCTGGCAGTTAGAATAGCGTACACAGCGGGAACCAGACCCACAGCGTGGTGCATTAACAAGCGGCCACCAGTTGAACCTGCTTTTTGAGTCCATACAGGCTGGTGGAAACGAGCGAATTAAACCGGAAAGAAAAATCAATGACTTAGCCTCAGTCGGAAACTGTCACAAATAATGCATTGGCGATCAATTTCTTTGGCATTATTTTGATTAAGGGGAGAGACTTCACGGTACTAAGGCGTGTGTTGAGGTAACGCCGAGAGTGTAAAGATTTATCCTTAAAAAAAGGTCAATTACCCCTCGTGTTTTGCTGTGTTGAATCTTTGAAAACACCTTTTCTGTCCGGCAGACAGGCAGGCAGACGTCCAGTACATGACAATGGTTCCAACGCTCGCATTGGATTGCATAATAAGAAATGGCACATTCACACCGTCACCTTATGTAACTGATCTACGCCATGGGGAAAGTGAACCAACACATCATCAATCATTCTAACTCTGAGGGATTTAGTGATTTACTCCAGTTTCTATGGATTTCACCAGAGCTTTGAGACTTTGCAAATCATTTTTTCCCTCTCCAAAAACACAATCAGTATGCAAGGGAACGCAGCGAGAAAACGCAGGAGTGTGCAAACTAACTGCCTTCTTGGTATTTTTCAGTCATTTGTCATATCTAGCCCTCACTGCCACATATTTTATTACAAAGCCTGATAGCCAAACAGAAATGTTATTCCATTTCTATTCATAATGTTCCAATGTCCAATGCCAAAAAAAGAAAAACACGATTCAATCGTAAAATGCAAATTATTTGTGTGGCAATTAATGGTCAACTTAAAAAATGTGTGATCGTGATTCGTGACAGCTCTATCGCTGTGTCACTCCGTTCCCTAGGCCACATGCAGGGACACGCTGGATCGCAAATTAAATAATTACTGGAGGAGAAGAAAGGGGAGCAACAACATGGGGGGAGAGAATCTCTTGGCTCTCTCCACTCAGTAATTACAGGCCTACTGTAAGCCCGTGAGAGAGAGGGAGAGAGAGAGAGAGAGAGAGAGAGAGAGAGAGAGAGAGAGAGAGAGAGAGAAAGAAAAAAAAGGAACCAACTGTGTCAAATGCAGAATCACGTGTATTGTTT
>OOFJ01059424.1:2079-14308 GCA_900323375.1 Benthosema glaciale
TTTGTGTTTGCAAGAGGTGCAATTATGTGCGCCTTTCTTTTTCTCACATGCATGCATGCATGCATGCATGCACACGCACAGCTGCACACACAGCTGCACACACACACACACACACACACACACACACACACACATGCACACGCAGACACGCACGCACGCACGCACGCACACTCTAAGAGAGTTGTCCTACTCCACGACATATAGTGCTGTTACAACAGAGGCCCTGTTTATAATGACATGTTAACTTCTATTACATAACCTCTGCTGTGGGAATGCAGGGTATGTTTCTGTTGCCATCTAAAAGTATGGGAACCTTGCTGAAACAACAGAGTAGGATGAAAGTCTGGGAGAGGAAGAATAGAGAATAAAAGAAAACATGGAGAAAATGGAGAATGGAAACAAAATACGGAGAGAGGTCAGAAAAAGTCTTCATAGGATAAGCCGATCCCAGATTTGAGTGAGACAGATAGTGATGTGGGTGAATGTGCTTCCTGGGTGTTGAGTGTGTTTTTGTAAGGTGTTGGTGTGGACTAGTTGGGAGTCAAAGAGGAGTCAGAGGCTGGCGAGGTCTGACTCTGCTGACACACTGGGATCAGTGACGGGATTGTTTCCATTGGAAAGAATTCCGAGAATGAGCTAGAAGAGCTATCAGTGGCTTCACTCAGAGGACTCTGACAACAGTTTTAATACAGAACCATGCACGCACGCACGCACGCACACACACAGTACGGGGTGTACGCGTTCACAGGCATGCAGTGTTGCACGCCAACAGTGGTGTGCGAGACATAATCCGTCCCTCGATGTAACAGAGGTTCTCTCGCTGTGTCACTTGCCAAATGAAGGCTGTCACCTCTGCTCCCTGGCATGGAGGTTAATAAGCTGATTTACAGTATAAGGACACATGCTTTCTCGTCTGATACTGACAATAACAATAAGCCTCTCCGACCTACTTTACTTAAACATAACAGCCAAAGAGGGAAGCAAGATGTTGGTCGGACTATTGGACTAGAAACAGCTGAAAACCAAGGTGATTAACCTTTGAACTGCCTTGATAGATGATATATTATACACTTTAATTCTTGCAGAAAACTTGCTTAACTGCTCCAAATAAGCAACATTTGGACCTGCGTCGTCTTCTGAGGCCCAGCTAATTCTCTAGATTTAGACCTCTGACAAAGAGCCAGGGGTGACAATTAAGGCAAGTGGTGGTTAAGTTACTGACTCGCTGCACCCAGCGATCTCTGCAGCCCCGCAGCCCTCCACCATTATCGGCCAGCATGTATTAATAACTCATTATGCTCAGTTTTTTCCAGGAAGAAGGAAGCGAGATAGAATGTAGGCTCATTGTTCTCTTTCCAAGACCTTGAGAGTACCCCCTGGCCAATCTACGAGGCCCTTGGCTCTCCAAAAGCCCTCCTCCTAGCAACTTTGATTTGCACAGTTCCAGATACACACTTCAGCATTCAAGTGTGACCCGAGTGGGTCACTAAAACATTGCATCAAATCATTGGAGAAATTACCACATTGATTCCTGTAAATTCCTGTGTTCCTCATTTAGTGCTTAAAAAACACTATTGTATCAACAATGTCATACAATGGTTGAAAAATTAAACATTTTCAATTTCATTAACAATCAACACCATTGTATGACAAAATATAAATGAAGCTTAAGGCTGTCTACCTGCATTTCCTATCTAGCCTACTTAGTTATCAGATGGTATGGATAAAGCTTCCACAAATGTTCTTAGGTAATCGTTAAGACACTGACGATGGTTTTGTGACCTTATCACTTGGCACGCACAAAAAGTTTTAGTCTCTGTCTAAGCTAAGGAGTCATCCATATTGTTTTTGTGGTGTGTGAGTAATTCACCATGCACTGCAGTTCATCTTAATTTTTGAGACCATCACAATCACCCTAATAAAGACAACGCAAGGCTCAACAGTCTACCCTGGTATATATAAACTACGGGCCATATTATCTTAAATTAAAATTGCCTAATGGGAATGGGATGGTGCAGTCAGTGGGCCGGGGGACCACCGCACATATACCTGTATGCCAGTGTCAAATGCACATTGGCCCCCATCAGCACTGATGCCAGACACCGTCAGCACTGATGTGACAGAAACATCATCATACAATAGGGCCCCCTGTCAAATGCACATATGGAGTCAAATGTGAATACAAAACGCACATGCACTGATGTCAGACACAACAGAAGGGGGCCCCAGGAGCCCCGTCAATGCATATATTTGGAGATGCATATATATGGAGTCAAATGTAATTGGTTGGATTTGCCGTGCTGGTGCAACATAGGATGGTGTGAGGCCTGTATAGCGGCCCGAACTATATATGCGAGGGCCGAGTAGTGCTGATTCTGTGTCCGTGGTACACGGTGTGATTTTTATTTATTTTACTGAAGGAATGTATCAAACTGAATGATACATTTACATGATTCCTTCCTTCAGACAGTTCAGCCACTGTTCACGTGAACATCATTACTTTATAATTTAACATTTCAATTTGTGTATTAAATAATCTCTGCCTTGACTTTGAAGCCATGGAAACTTAGACAAATGTGCAATGGGGAGTTGAGGGCATGAAAAAAATAAACATAGTTATCTTTGATTGATATAGGCTATATAGTGAAAGAATATTGTACTTGTGTTGTATAATGGTAATTAATTTATGAATTCCCAAAGGGAACACCATCATGTTCCTGGTCCAAAGTAGGGCAACAAATATACATTTCTCTCAACTATCTTACCTTGGAAATTTGCCTCAAATGTGACATATTTCCAGGCAGCATTTGTGGTTTTCTGGCTGCTCTGAATAAAGACAGACAAATCATGATAGTGAGATGGAAAGAGGAAGTACAATCATATATCTGGGCTTTTGTCCATAGCATATACTGTGCAGTCACTCAAATCTGTTCCTAGATAGAGGCTCTACACACTTGTCATTTTTAGAAAATTAGCATCCTAGAACATTTTTTTTTTTATAATTATTTAATTTATTTAAAAAATAAATAAAAACATAGATCTGACTCAAAAATCATTATACTTATAAGCTATTTTTGCTGCATAATTGCAGATATCAAAAATTCTGCCAGACCGATCCATCATTCTAGTTTGTAGCCTTTGAAGATAAATATTCTGGTTGTTTTACACTAGGCAGACTGGCAACACAGACACAGGCCAAAGACATGCATCTATGTCCCCGCCCTTGCAGGAACAGCGTGCTATTTATGAGATTTTGTTTCTCAGAGTCAGTAAGGTTAGGGGGACGTTAGACAGGAAGTATGTGGTGTCTCACTTCTATATACATTTTCTAAGCATGAACACATGCTACTCGATTCGCATTGAGATTGAGTAGGTTCTTTTCAGGAAGTAACACTCACATCTCTATGCACTGCAGGTGAAGTGAGGGGGCCAAAGGGGGTTTTCAAAATGGAAAAACAGCGGTAGATATCTTGACATTGCAAAAGATACTGTACAAGAGGGTTAGACCTTCATTACATTCTTCTTGTGTCAATAGACACATCAAATATTTCAGTCTTCCACACAGTTGAATAGCAAATTCCAATGTTTATTTACAGCCTCCGTTATTCGTCACAGAGAGTGGTCTAGAAAAAACAAAAGTAAAGATGGCGGCTAATCTCCCTGAGCTTTACATAAATGATGTGGGACCTGTAAGTGGTAGATGGCTGAAAGAGATGTTCTGTACGTACACAGCCCTAATGCCATTCAACATGCTCAAACAGTATCAAGTACGAATTATTGTGTACACAAGTTAGGACATCACTCCAAAAACACATCCATGGGGAATAAGTGGTGGATGTAAGGAAATAAGTATCACTATCCACAGCATTTGCATTCAAGCAAATGACTAATATGATGGTAGGATACCTAGAACGGAAACAACGGTCGCCCCTTTCCCATCTCGCCCCTCGATTTTTCCGCTGACCGCTCAGATGGTTCTTATATTCTTTATTTTACTGAGAATAAGGTTAGAAATACGTTTAGGGTCAGGCATAGTTTTACTGAGGTTAAGTTTAGGTATTTAGGCAGTTTTAATGAGGTTAAGGAATAAGGTTAGGTTTAACTGTTTAAGCATAATTTACTTGGATTACTTTAGGAAAACCCGGCAGCGCAGTTCCGCCAGCTGTACGCCCGGGCGACTTCGTAAAGGGGCGACTGTTCTGGTATTCGCCTAGAACAATGACCTGTACCAAAGAACTGGCACCTGGCAATGTTTTGAGAATAAAAGGAACAGACAGGTCATCCAGTTCCCCTTGCCATTAGTCCTTCGGGGAAGGTCTGAGACCAGTTCACAATGCAATGTCCAAATTTTAATATAATCAAGATATTGCCCTAACATTGATGAAGAATTTGCTCCTGTATTGTGCATTACATTATGGCATGGTGTCAAACACTATGGCTGAGTTCAGAAGAACAGGAAGACTAGGCAGGAGTCAACTTTCACTTCTGGCATAAACACAATTAAATAGATCAAAGCTATAATACACACAGAAGCAAAGCACTACAAGGCCTCAGGGGTTGACTATGGTACAAATATTTACATATCCTTCATTGGGTTTCTATATCAATGTATGACTCGCCTTCAGTCTTGATCTTTTGCCATCTTTAAAAACCTCCCTGCTCCTCATTTGAATGCTATAGCGAACTTGCATCATATTTACTCATTACTCATGAAGTCAATTTGACAAAATTATCAGCGTCTAAATTCTTGTCCTAAGGCAGGGCAAAGGTGAGGACCAAACTTAAAGCCTGTGCACGCATCAGTGCATGATTTATGTAACATATTCTTCATGTGGGGCACATTAGAGCTTCCAGGTTCTCCTATTTATATGAAAATCTGATGCATTCCCACAATAAATGTGCATACTTTAGTCAACGTTGCACAAAATTAACCACAGCTTAACAATCCACTGAATCTTTACACAACACACACTTTGATTATGCATGGACTCCGCTTTGTAGACACAATTAACAATGTCCAGAAACTGAAACAGACAAAGATCCTTACGGGTACCACAGCAGTTATGTATATTGAGTATCAAGTCTCTGGGGTCATAACGCCAGCCATTTCAGAGTAAAGAACAGGTGCAGTAGTAGCCTCCTGCAGTGCAAGAGCTGTCCATGGAGCACTGATCTGCAGCTGTCCAATGAGACCACCATTCTGGGTTGAGACACACAGGGTGGTAGGCATGGTAGAAAGTTTTAATAATCAAGTGTGCGTATTTGCTCTTCAAGTTTGACTGGATGTGTGAGATCCAGAAAGATGGATTGCAGGATATCTCTGTGAATGTGTATTGCTCATCTTCTGGGAGTGATTTGTGTTAAGGAAGATGAGGGCATCACTGGGTAATTTGTGCCTTGCCAGGAAATCTGAGGTGCAGTACAGCCAGTGTGTATAGGGTGGGGGATGAACAGAGGATGGCCAGAGAAGGGAAACCTCAGCTTCTAATGCTGAGAATTCTGTATTGGCTGTCCATTTTGGATATTGCCATTGTTCTCCTCATCTTCCTCCTCTTCTTCACTGACCAGGAACTCCTCAGGAGGCCAGCGAAGCTCACCGCTTTCCACTTCGCCCTCTGTGGGCTCGACCACAATGGATGGCAGCCGGTCTTTCAGTTTACAGCAGCGCTCAAAGTCTGTGGGGTCAGGGAATATCTGTAAGGGGATAAGATTAGGGCAAATAATTTAATCTCATCAATTAAAAAAGTAAAAACGTCACTATAAATACCTTGAAAAGGGCATTATTGCACCAAAGCAACTCCTAGCTGATTATTCAACACCACAACACCCAATGGATTATATTAGAGCATACAGTATATTGCAGTACTCAGAATTATCAGTCAATTGAAAATGTATTAAGAAAATTAAGCACATAAATGCATCATTTGTCAAGTAACTTAATTTACAGCACAAGAAATGTGTGGTGGTCAGATATGTTGTGAAATCAGCACAGGTGTGGTGTGGTGATCAGAATGTCTGTCTACACATCGTGTGAAGGTCAGAGGAAAGAGGCCAGAGAAACATTGGGAATTTTATTATTATTATTATTATACAGTTATGTTTTTTTATCCCAGCCCAGTAGATGAGAGATGTGAGTGTCTTTTGGCCGTTTACCAGCTTCCCTCCCATGTGAAATCAGCACCCGACATCAATGTGGATTTAAATAATAAAACAAAGACTCAGGTAATATGAGGCAAGCCCAGCCAGACAGACACTTGTTTATGAGAGCTGACATAGCTATGTGGATCTAAACTGAGATTACATGTGTTCCCTGTTCTGGAGAGATTGGACACCAAACTTGAGACTCTCAGTTCTCAGGAACTGGAGAAATGGCCCAGGGGGAAAAGCCTGCCACTCCTGATCCAAGAACAGCATTTTTGCTGTTGTTTGGATAAAGTGGAAGAATATTTTTAGACCTGCATATTTCACTTGGAGACATTGGATGGGGAAAGCGATGTCGCTGTCTGGGCAAAGAGCCCAGTGGAAAGAAAGCATTAGATGCGGCTGGAGAGAGAGGGAGGGTAAGAGAGGGGGTCCAGCTGTGTTCAAGTCTTTATGAACACCATAGGAGAGGGAATGGGGAGAAAGACAAAATGTTCTGTAAACGGCTGTGTGAATGTGACAATTTGTCAGGGTGTGAAAGCATGTCTATTTGTAGGCAGACTTTTGTAGCCTTCACAAAAATGCAGCTTTATGTATGAACAACTATACAGTATAGGTCAATGATGTCTGAGTATTAAGAAAAAGAATCAAGGGTGAGGGTGCCCTTACCAGCCTATTTGCTCAGACACTGACGTAAAATTAATTGTCAAAGGCAATTTAATGTTTGTTTAAGACAAAGATTGTAGACGTTAACCAATAGCTGGATGTATGAGGGCTAGCTAGCGCCCCTCAACAATAAACGAGAATGAGACTTTTGTGTGCAGCTGCTTGCATCCATGTGTATTGGCCAGATTCACCCTCTGCATTTGCTTGCCTGCGTACTCACTATGCATCAGCAGCACTAAGAGGAGTCAGGCAGTGAATGACCTTGCCATGCAGTGGACCCCTAGCAAACACGTCATCGCTTGTATTCACTCCCAACGGCAGGAAACAGCAACACATTGTCAGCAAGACAGAGTTCTTGCTATTTTGGGTTCTCACAGGGATGGTGGGTAGTGGGGATGGTGTGAGCCTGTGCTTGTGGGCAGTACAATAGAAGATCTGAATCAGACATCAACGTCCAGAATTGAGGAAGTGACTGATGCTAGCATCATCACTTCATACAGTATACAAGCTCTCCAAGGACTGGCAGGGACCTTGGGCAGACAGCCAAGATAGGAAGCTAGGTGAGAAGTTGAAGTGGCACATTGACACATCCTAATTTTCCATCCTCCTTAGACAGACTTACAACTGGGGATTGTGAGGAAAGGAAGCCCATCTCTTCCTACCGGTCAGTCTACATCCTCTCAAGGGGAGTTGCCGAATATATCATAGTATGAACGGGCCAGGGCAGTTACATTTCCAGCTGTACTGTAAAGTTACCTTAAGTAAGCTTAAATCAATAACATCTAAGTGCATGTTTAATGCGTTTGTCTATCATAACGTGAATTTGTAAGTTATCTGAGCTTTGTTACCCAACAAATTGAAACAGAGTAATACAGGCTCATCTTGTGGTAAAAAAGGCTAATCAAAGTAACTACAGTACTATCTCACTTTGCCTGCAATGGTTACCAATATTTCAATGTTACAAGACAAGTCAACTCTCTGAGACTTCCCAAGCCCCCTTGGCTGTTAGTGTACTCAGGATAAATCTAACATGCTTTATTTTGAGTCATTGCTGCAGTACAGCAATTAAACAAAAAATGTGTAGCTATATTTAAGAGCACCTGGGTGTTCCAGCTGATGAATTGAGTAACAGCTAGTCATGTCTGTCAGCAGTTGATAAACTAGTAATATATCACTGCAATAATTACTCTCAAGTGTCACAAAAATGATATTTGCTTGCATAATTAAGAATCTAAAAATAAATGATTCGTTCTTCATGTTCCATTAACACAAAGCAGCCTGGAACAAACCGTCTCATTCTAATCCCAAACTCTGCCACTCTAATTAGACAGGTTTCCCAACAGCATTTAGAGTAGTGGACTATTAGGTCTTCCCACCATTCAACACCAATTATCTCTATCACTCATAGAAATTCAGTTTTTGCTTCTGCCAGTTCAAACTGATACGAATCCAAAACATTAATAGCTTAATAATAAGAAAAAGTATAGGTACACAAGACCACATAGGGTAGGCGATTAAAATGGAAGTGGTGAGTCACTGGATAAACACATGGATGCACATCCACCTTACCTGGAAGGAGAGCCTGTCCTTGCTGGGGGTGAGCCTCATGTCCTCCATGGGGGTGTTGTTGATCATCACCTCAGTCATGTCTCGGCTGGGCATAAACACTGGACTGCAGAGGGTCAGAGAAGGAGAGGAACTGGAGGTTACACATCAACCAAGACAGTGAATCATAACCTTTTTCATTTCAAGGACACTCAGTTTGATTTGCTCCACTGAAATGGGAATTGATACAATTCAATGGGCTTTATTGGCATGAGAAAACATAAGTTTACATTGCCAACGCAAAAGGCACAATACAACAGTACAAAATACAGTTTTCACCTGTGGGGTCCCAATCACAGTCAAATCCTCAGTTACAATGAATAGAGCCATGTAGAGGTGGCGCCTGTGGGGCGGCATGGCTCAGAGGTAGAGTGACTGGATGGCAACCGCAAGGTTGCCGGTTCGAACCCGGGCTCCCCCAGAGTTAGTGTCGATGTGTCCTTGAGCAAGACGCCTAATTACTCCTGATGTGCTAGTAGGTGCCTTGCATGGTTTGTACTTCACATTTTCTTATGCAATATAATTCTGTTATTGTAGTCATGACAAATTAAAACTCCGATCTCAAAACGGGGAAAGATATGCTCCGAGTCTTCATTGGCTTTATCTCCCATCAAGGAAATAATAAAAGCCCAAAATATCAACAGCATCACTTCTTTAAAGTATTAGTTTTTAATTCACTGCATTGAGGCTTGTCCCCCCCCCTTTTACTTAGCCAGTCATGACCACAACAGACCAGGCAGCATCTTTTGCACACTGCAACACCTAAATGATGTGGTTTGATTGCATGAGCCATCTCTATCGTACAAGATCATGTGCACTTGTCTTGCACCAACAATGAGAAGACAGGCAGTGTGTCAGCATGCTGTAGGCGTGCAGTGGTTATTTGACTAGGTGGAAACCAGTCTTCTCAGTTCCATCAAAGCTTGGCTAAACTTTCTATTTTAGATTAAAGCAGGCTGGTTGTTTATCGATGTTTACTGTACTCAGTAGTAGAGCATGACATGGTATGTTAAGAAAAAGAAGGAAAAAAAGCTACCCTCAGACCAGACAGGGGTGTTGTCTTGAGTGGCCTTCTCACGCTCTCTATTTAAAGGCTGGTGCCATGGTGGTCAGTTGCCACTGGCCTGTGGTGATGGTGGTCACCAACAGAAAACATGAGCTGCTAGGTCACACATTCATAGAAATGTTTTAAATAAATCTAAGAATCACATTCTTGGGCGATAGATTTTTTTTTAAGTACAGTAGTTTCATAAAAAAATTAAAAAAGGTTTTATCATTTGGAGACAAGGCTGCAGGACACATTAAAATGTATGTTTTCTATTGTCAGGTAGAAAACCTCAGCAACCCAGTCCCCATCAATGGCAAAATCTGCATCACACTTTCAGTTTGTGAACAGTCTGCCATTAGGGCAAAATACAGATGACTGTCTCCATCTGCGACCCATATATTTAGGAGATACCTAAATGAAGATACCTATGTCTCCACATGTAATGGAATTTCCATTTATGTTTGATCAATTTATTCTGCTTAAAACACTTTCAAAATGATTATTTTCTGGTGAAAAGCTATGATGGACAAAGCACCTACATTCTTCAAGCCTTAGTCTTCAAGCAACTAAGACTAAGGCTTGGCAATGTTTCTGTTAACTTATTCTGTCGATCAAATCTTTATATGCTTGTCAATCTAATAATTGCAAAAAGCCTCTGGCTGTCTTGTCCAACTGCCCCCCACATCAGATCTTATGGAATCATTTCAAACAATATTATCCGGTATTCTGTGGTACATATCTTTTGGGATTGAATAATAATCCTCTTTAAGTTTATATATTAGTTTTACCCATTCTAAATCGGAGAAGCAAGAGTTTATACTGAGGTGGAGAGCATTGCGTAACATCGATCAATAACACACTGGGTCATCGTTACACCCTGGAGCGACATCAACTGCACTTCATCGATCCATTTTTCCATCCCTAAATTTACACAAAGCCCCTTTTGTCACTTGTCAAGTTAACAATAACATCATCACAGCAGAGTAGGTGGCCAGGCTACAAATCTTTGAATGTGACAAATGACATGTTGCTGGCCACGTGAACCCTCTGCTGCACCAGTCAGATGCAGCTAGGCATAAACTATGGCCAGACATCTAAAAGTAAAAAAGTAAGCTTGAAGGATATGCGTGGTTTAGCATGGAAACAATGTCAGTAGCTCTTGAGCTAATTTCATCCTCGAGAGGGGACGGGTGCGGAGGAGGCAGACATGGAGCAGGGGAGAAGCGGTTAGAAGGATGAACACAGAACGGTGACAGTGAGGACCTGAGCAGAAGAAAGAGGGGAGGGAGGGAATAAAGATAAACACTCAGGCCTTGCCAGTCATATTTCTGCTCAGGGATCGTATAAACATCCTGCTCTGCTAAGAATAACAGAACAGCGGCCTAATAAAACATAAAGGGGCACAATGAGAAGGAAGTAGGGGTGCACACGTAACAGCTCAACTCAGGAGGGAGTGAATGTACATACATATCAGTCAGATGCATTACTGTTTAAAGTGTCAGGCAAGGTTTAACAATTGTATTATTTTGTCGAAGTGGAACACTTTCTTCTATATTGAAAGGGGATAAGTATGGGTCAAAGCAAAGGGGACATCATGGCCTGGCCCTAAAACATTAACAGTCTGCACTCTGCAGTATGTCTATGAACTATATCCATTCAGCATTACTCATAGAATCATAGCCAGAAACTTTGTAGGAAGACTTCTATATAGCACCATGGATTGTGGACTTTAGCTCTGCCATGTATCCAACTCTTCTAGGCTCAAATCATTGTGTTGACAGGTTGGGTGATTGGGTGTACCCGTCTACATGCCAGTGTTTCATTAAACCTCTTAACCTTTGCTCCAGTGGAAGATCATGCACACCATATCTTGCCCGCTTCCTAGTGCCTGACCAGTCCCAGAGCCGTGATGGACATCTGGTCCATCTGGCACATGACAAGCCATACATGAACCACATTTTCAGAACCATCAAATCAATAAGATCTAGCTAGATTTGATAGACAGAGTATCTTTAATAGGCACCATGACATGTATTTAACGCCAGGTTTTTGGTACCCATGAGGACACTAACATGGCATTGGCACCCAATTGACCGGATTTGTCGTTTCATTGGTAAAAGCCACTTAGCTCTTGAGCACAACTGACCCCGAAGCATTAAGTAGAGAATAGAGATATGCACTGTTCCAATCCCATTGTAATTGTGCTTTTGATTAAAAATAAAGGAATAGATTAGATAGCAGTTATATTGAGCATGTTTCTCCTTAACTGTAACACTATAATATAGCATTTATATATTCAGTATAAAGAGGCCACAAATTGGAACAGGGCAGGGGTGATTATTTAAAATTAACAAATCCTGTGTACCAGACATCTTTAGGACAACTGCTACTTAAAATTATATACATTTTTAAGTATAATTCAAAACCCTAGTCTACCGGTCTACGGGCTGAGTGGCCCTGAATATTATGTATGTAAGCACCAGAGGCCTGTCTGCTGTCTGTCCCAGTGGTGCTGACAGGGAACCAAAGTGATCTCAGCAGCAATCTGACCCATTGCACATGATGGGATATTACATCTTGCATTATTAACATTGTTTCCCCTTGTACCACCTCCAGATCTTACTACATCATAAATCTCTGCTGGAGTGATGACGAGGCAGGGCTGCCGACGTTCCGTGCCAATGCTGAGTTGCCTGCTGGCTGAGTTACACAACACTAAAGGTGGTGCGTATGGTGGAGAAGATTTTTCCTGAAAGGGGGGGGGGGGGG
>OOFJ01059436.1:0-16062 GCA_900323375.1 Benthosema glaciale
GTGTTGACGCTGACCAACTGGTGTTGGCGCTGACCAACCCGCATTGGGGCCCAGTGTCATCTTACTTCACTGTCCCATCATCATGTTGTAGGTGAACTTGAAGATCAAACTGCCTCACACTACGTAAAACGTGTCAACGTGGGGCGGCAGTGGCCTGATGGCAACCGCAAGGTTCTCGGTTTGAAACCAGGCTCCCCCAGAGTTGGTGTCGAAGTGTCCTTAAGCAGGACTCTGAACCCCTAATTGCACCTGATGTGCAGGTTGGAGCCTTGCATGGTTTCCTCTGTCATCAGTGAATGCATGCGTGTCTGTGAATGGGTGAGTGTAAAGCACAATCTATGTGAAAGTGGTTTGGATAAAAGTGCTATATAAATGCACCATTTAAACAGGGCTGAGGATGAGCTACCTATGGCTCAGGAACTGTTGGTTCCTAACACTGCTCGCAGGTTTTGCACAGAGAAAGGCACTGAAGCACACAACTTCTTCTCAATATTTAATTAGGTAAAACACGACAAACGTTTCAATGCTACAGTGTCTTCATCACAGTCGAACAGTTAAATTATGTTACCCAGAGCATATTTACTGATCTGTAGGTCCACTACTGACCGAGACGGCCAGGATTGTGAAAAGAGAGTGTCTATAATATACAGCCTATCTCCATCCAGCGGGAGACACAAATCACACAGCTCAGTATAACATTTGTGCACGGATATGGTATGATTAGCTATCGTCAATTTATGATCCCCCCAAAAAATTCAAAATGTAATTAAAAAAATGATCATAATTGTGTAATAATTGCAATAATTATGATTACAATATGAAACAATATAATCAGGATGATCATTGTAGCCATAATCATGCAGTGCTACTACTTGTGCTTCATAATACCCCTTCAAGCCTGCTCAGCACCCATTAGTGTTAGCGCTGGGGAAGATGGAGTCTTCCCTGGTCGCTCACTGTAAGAGTGTTATATAAATGAGCTTAATCCTTTGACTGGGAAACAAGCCTGTGTCATACACCACTGCCGGCCGATTGCTGCTGGGTTATATAAGTCCACGGTTCACTTTTTTTTCTTTACACGCTCTACAATTACAATTATGTTTATCTAATTGAAAAGTGTGCCGTCAGGTTTTTGCACACAAGCAAATTGAATAAAATGACTACCGGCACATGATTCATAGTGTAGTAGTGGTTTTGGTTTATTATGACTATTAAACGGGTCCGACTGATTTTGACTGAAAGGTTTTTAATACAAATAGTTCCAATGGTATCTACAAATGTGCACATGGTGGTTGTTAAGTATACGCGTATTGGTGTTGCCAGGATGAGGGTGTACTTGGGAGGAGGAAAAAAGAAATCCCCTCCAAGTGGTACCTGGGCCAAACAAATTTGAGAAGCCTCGATATCCGTCAGGGCTTCCCTCCTCTGTACTGCAGTCTAGATAGTAGCGACTTTAAGCAAAGACGGCTACGCCAGTCTGCTACGGCGACCGGACATGGATCTGAGCTCGATATATAAACCTGCTTGCCGTAGCAGCCCTTCCTACTACAGCAGATGATACACTTTCACGTCGTGTCTACTACGTCTGTTACGTCAAGACTAGGTGGAACCCGTCGCCGCTTGGCTGCTTGCTTAACGACTTTGACAGCTACGGCGATTGCGTCATAGCCAGCGTAGTCCCGCCTCGCGGAGCGGTTGTGAGAACAGCCAAGCTAAAAGTCCCTAATAGCGACTTTAAGCAACGACGGCTACGCCAGTCTGCTACGGCGACCGGACATGGATCTGTGCTCGATATATAAACCTGCTTGCCGTAGCAGCCCTTCCTACTACAGCAGATGATACACTTTCACGTCGTGTCTACTACGTCTGTTACGTCAAGACTAGGTGGAACCCGTCGCCGTCGGCTGCTTGCTTAACGACTTTGACAGCTACGGCGATTGCGTCATAGCCGGCGTAGTCCCGCCTCGCGGAGCCGTTGTGAAAACAGCCGAGCTTAAAGTCCCTATTTGCCGAGACACTGCTATCCAGTGCAGGTCACACTGCGCAGACAGCAGCCGAGTGAGCAGTGAGCACATCGGTTATTTAACTGGATGAGTGAGTGAGTATGCCTGAAGTAGTGGGTCGTGACCCACGGATCGGCTCACCAGACATTTTCACAGGGTCACGGCAGCCAGAGAGCATTTTGGTTACGGGGGAAATGCAGTCATCTGGTGGTACTTCGGGTCGTGACTTTCACGGAGGTCGCAAAACAAAACCAGCTTGAGGAGCGCTGCGTTAGTGGACGTGTTGTTAGCAGTGATGGACAAAGTACTCAAATCTTAAGTAAAAGTATCAATACTGCATTGGAGAAATAAAGTACTAAAAGTAGAACGCACTCATTATGTCCCATTTCAAGTTTTCAAATGTAAAATAATCTTTTGAAAATAGCAGATCTACAACTACAGAGCTTGTAGATCGGCTGTATTCAAATGGCCGAAATGTTTTGTATGGGATTTGTTTTACGATCCGGAGACCTCTTCCAGGACAGGCTTCAGACGCACCTTTAGAGGTGCGTCTGAGCTAACTTGGCTCAGATCTGAACCCATTTTGATTTGGCATCAGTGAACGCGTTGTGACCACATGCCCATGCTGACATGGACCCCAGACAGGGTTCGAACCAACAACCTTCCACATGGAAGGCACATGCTCAGACCACTACAGTTTTCAAATAAATGTAGTGGAGTAAATTCAGTACGCCACTAGTTAGAACACAGTACCAACTTGGTCTACCATTACCGCTGCTGTGTGTTAGAAAAGAGGCTTTCAAACAAGGTCACATACAGTTAATATGAACCACATGATGAAAGTCAGAGTCAGCAAGTACATGAAGTTGGATGACAAGGACAAATTACTAACCTTGTTGAGCTCTTCTATTCTACGAATCAGGTAAGGGTTGCTGGAGGAATTCTCAAAGTACACGTAATCTGGAAGAGAAAGGAAACACAATACACACACATGAATATCAGCACTCGGTTTTGGACATCTTATGTCGTTGTAAACTTACATGTGGCATGGGTGGATTTTGAACTTTTCCAGTGACACACCCAACTTCAAAAAGCTAGGAGCACCAGCAAACATGTAGGAGCACCCCCCACCAACAATATCCAATTTTTATGCAATATATATATATATTTTTTTTCCTCAATGTTTTATTTTATTGGGGTTCTGAAATTTCACAGTTGTAATATACAGTGCATATAGATAGAAGTAAAAGCACAATTATGTAAACACAATATAGAACAAGCCCAAAAGAAAAAAAACATTGCATGGATGCACCTGGGACGTATCCTCAAATAAGACAAATCAAGTACACCACGGTCTTGACATGATTGTACATTCCATTCCAGGTTTTTTTAAGCAATATTAATGAAGTTGTCTTTTATGCACTCCCACACCCAGGGTCAGATTGGCCTGCATAGCCGTGTTATGACCCAGAGAGTTTCATGAGCAATCTTTAATAATTGTATTCAGGAAGACATAAAGGATGACATGACAAATATGAGTACTTCTTGTGAAATCCCCACTATTCCAACACTTGCATGAGTCACAAAAATATTACTTTCAGCCAAATTCACACATGCAACACCAGGCAACCTGTAGGTAGTAAATTGGAGCGCCAATATACAAGTACAAACAAGAAAAACTAGCCTTAGGCCACTACTGTGGATTTAAGACATGTCTTGGGACCATCATTTACAATATGGCCTGTCCCATCATCATCGAAAATCTCCAGAGGATCAACTACACTAGTAGTGACTGCACCACTGTTTCCAAGCGGTGGGTCGGGACGGATTTGTGGGCCACGGACCAATTTGTATGGGTCACAGGTCGACTTGAGTAAAAATCCCATTTTCTGTTTCTACATTTAGACAGACAGATATGCCATTTTCACTAGTTTGGGTCCCGGGCAAACGTCTAATCTCTCTTTTGGGTCTTGAGTCTCGAACCTGAAACGTTTGGGAACCACTGAACCACACTCAGATTCCAATCACATCTACAACTGTTTATTCGTTCACCTAAAGTTTGAAATCATACTTGTTTAATGTAACTGGAATGTGAAGCTACATGGTGACTCTGACATTCACAATGCAGGCAAATGGTGAAATAAAGGGTGTTTCTTCTGAGCAAAGCGTAGAAATGTTAAGAGAAAAGGATGAAGGAAGATCATCCAGAAAGCACTGGAAACACCTGCACACGTGGGCACATCGGGACTGAACACTCAAACATCTCGTCTGTGTCATTATCAATGAAAAAATCTCAAATCTCAAACGCTAAAAAGCACCTATTAACTAACTTACAGAGTTGAGCTTACAAAAACACATATCGAGTGCACTAACTAGCAAATGTACAGGGAAAGGGACATTCGACTGTATTGGGGGGGGGGGGGGTTGATGTGCAACATAATAATTAATAATTATGTTTCCAAAGCTGCCAAAGACTACATTTCAGGAGCATGCATAATGCCAAATGTTGCGAGCCCTGAAGACGACTAGATTAAATGTCCCTTCCCTCTTATGCATTTCTCAATAGACATCGACAGGCCTCAACCAATTCTATTATGCAGCACTGTGGCGACTCGATATACATTGACTTGGGCCTCTCAACCTATTCCATTAAGCAACACAGGTGGTAGTGACTCACCGTATGTTACATGCCATTCAGTTTCAACAACCACAGCTTACCAACCGCAAAGCACAGCTTGCCAATACTGTAGCACCAGGCCAGCCCATACTGTGACGGCTCTCCAATTAACAATGAATGTACAGTAGGAGATGGAAAAACAGATCAATGCAAATATGATTAAAGAGAGCTGCCTGGTGCTACAGTATGTCTGATCTGGAAAGGTTAACAGAGAGCATCAGCTCTCACTACACCCAGCTCGGTAACAGTTACTTTCCCCAGGCAGTCAGGTTGCTGCACAGCTGACATACCCATATGCACCGCACATTGTTGTATAATATGTAATGTTATCTTCACGTGTACTGTATATTGTGTAATGGACACAGTGCACACGTATGCAATGCATACATACTCTGCAGTGTGTGCTTTGTGTTAAGGCAGAGTACAGATTAATTCATTTTATTTTCAATATTAGTGTTGAACTTGAACTACTGTATAATGGATCAGACCTGTGCCGTAGCGAGAATCACCCCATACTAATAGAAACTGCCCTGGTCACCCTGCACAGAGAGCAATGTCACCGGCTGTGGTCAATGTCAAATCATCAGCACAGCACTGTCAATAATGGTTAGTTTTGATATTCATTATTTGGTTAATTAACAGTTAATAATCTAAGGTTAATGAGGTAGCCTATACTGGCGGTGGGGGTAATTCTCATAATCCCAGGCAGGGAGTCAATTGACCCAGGCTACTGGCTGCTTGTACTGTAGGCCAGTCTACATATTTCTATTAGCTCTAGTCTGTAGATCTGTTATTTTTGACATACAAAACCCTTGTGCTGTTGAGCAGAAATTCAGCTTTGCTGCTGAGGAGCAGCCACTCCAAAGATTGACTTCCCCGGTAGTACACATGTTTCTCTTTTGATATCGTTCTGCTGTTGCGTAGTCTCTGTTTAATTCTATTCATCAAGTTTTTCTTCATTTTTGGATTCTGGATTCACTGTTAAGGAAATGTTTTACAAAAATAAAATTCTCAGTCAGTCAAAGCGTCAAGACATACCAGACCACGGGGTAGGTATTGTAACCAATAGAAATAAAGACATTTCTTGGGTGAACTATTCATTTAAGTTAAAGTACCTCTTCCACTTTGTTTACTGGACCATTTTCCGTGGAACTTGTAGTAGTTCAGTTATAACAGGAGCAGCCGCATCGTGTTATTGTTCAAGTTGCCCCTATTATATTTAGCATTTCCAGCGTGGACGGAAACAAGATGATTTTGGGGCCTGGTTCAGCCATGGCAATGTTTTGGTCCAATGACCAATGATGGCCATGGAGCTCCAGTGCATTTTAGGGGACTTTTGCAGGTCACAGTGAAGGCCACAGGCCAGGCTGGCTGAGAGAGCAGCATGAGAGTCAGATGAACACGCGAGCTGTGCAACAAGAAACATTCTGCTACGAAACACACTGACAAATTACAACGTCAAGATCTCATTTCAAACCACTAGCTCGGTCCAACCACACTAAAACAGTAAGAGAATGAAAGTTAAAAAAGGAAAAAAGTGCATCTGTCTGTAAGAGCTGTCCAGCACTGAGCAAAGCAGTAACACGGTCAAATAGCCAACTGCAGCCACTGGTCGAATGTTGGCAAACATGCTTTTTTCTGCTCCAACAGTCACTTGCATACACATTCAAACACTGTTGGGGATTCTATTCTTTTCCAAATATATATAATAATATAAATACTATTAAATTACTGCCATAAAGGGGCTCATAATTTCCAATCAACCATTCCTGGTGAAAAGACCATTTTGCTGCTGGTGAAAAGGCATTTTTTATTAAAAACAAATAGAATTGTTAAACTTTTGGAGGAGCCTCGCTCCGCAGTGAGACAATTGATATTCCTGGCGCTGTCTGACCACACCGTCATTTACAACCTGACTTTGAATCATTACCACAACCATGAGAACAACATGTTCACTGTTAATTCAGCTAGGCTATTTGTGTTATCGCAAATTATATAATGACTCAAATACAGCAGTGGTTGATAGGTTTGAACAATGTGGATTTCTCCTCCACTCAAAAACATTTTCTGTGGACACACGTCCACAAACGCTGCGGGAAAAGGCTATGAGAAACATTTGAATGTATTAAAGAGAGACTGCATGATCACAACAGTGGTTTAATGTGGTACAAAACAATCCTTTCTACAATTATTATAGCACCACACTAACCAATAGTGATAGCTCTTTTTTTAAAGGTGGATGGAGCGTGCTTGTGAACACTCCTCATACCGGTACAGCTCAGTGCTGGGCATTGAGCATGAAACAGCTTGTTGTGGCGTAGCGTCTGGTATTCCCACAGACGGGGACAAGGTGGTCGACTTGCTTACATCATCAGCCTGCCTGCATCATCTCATCCATACATAGGGATGCAGTCAGACACAGAGCATTTCTTGCTCTACTTAATGGTGGCGAGTCTCTCTACAGTGCAACACCCCTGAAACACAGCAGAAGAACGCGCCGGTACAGATGTTACGCAACACCCAGCGACCACAGAGAGGGGCATCGCAAGCTCAACCTTTTGTCGCTCGCCCAAACGACAAGAGGGGGAATCCGAGTGACCTTCACTCCTAAGCTCTGTTTGCATTCATCCCCTGCCCTTCATCCCTCAGTCCCGAATGATTAGCGATGTTGCAGCGCTGGTGTCCAGCGGGACAAATTTAAAGCACAGAGCTGTCCCGCTAGCACTGTGTGGGGCAACCGCCACCTGACTCCGAACTGAGTGCATCAGTGAGAGGCAGAAGAGGGAGCCTAGTAGATCAATGGAGCTGGGAGAGACAAGCACACTGGCCTTTGATAGGGATCACACAGGCTGCCCCTTGTGAGAGAGACGCACACACCTCAGCTTAACTCACTCTTCATATTGGTCAGCACAAGCGACTTCAAAAAGGTTCCGGAGAGGTTCTCAGTGGACCTGTCAAGTGCAATACATTCTGAATAAATTAATCTAACAAAATAATTTGGGACCCAGAGAACAGGTTGGTCTCGTCTTGAGAGCTTGCTGTGGTCGTGTGCAGCTGAAGTGGCGCAGTGTGCAATGTGCTTGAGGGTGAATGAAGAGGAGAGTGCATGTGCACAAAGACAGGAGGAAGCCCTTTGACTAATCTCTGGGGAGGATAATGATCTTGCACGTACTGCCAACTCTTGTGTTCCTCTGGGTCCTTTAATATGGGCACTCGCTGACGCAAAGCTGATAACTGTCAGCAAATGCTGCGAAAGAAAGGCTTAGGTTCCATTATTGGACATTTAAACGTGGACACATTCACAAACCTCCTGACAAATAATGCAATTTGCAGATAACCAGTGGAGCCGCAGGCCCATACAGGATGGGAGAAAAGGGCAAAAAACAAAAAAACATTTTGAAATTTGAAAATACCCTTTAAAATCTGAAGAAAGGACAGAGAATTGTATTATATCTGCGAAAATGTTACATTTAATTAGTTCAGATTGTTAGGTAAGCAGAAAGAAATTCAATTTTAACATACATTTGACTCCAAATTCTATAGCCCCCTAAACCCCACGTTTTTTGTATAACCGTTCCTGCACGCAATACCCGTTCCTGCACTCAATATCTTCCATATTCAGATACGAGATGTGCCAAGGCCACAAAACACTCAAAGAAGCTGTGGCAAAGCTTTTAATGTCTACAATTAATCCCATTGCCCTCTAATTTCCACGCAACATTGTTGCTTCATTTATAATGCAGCCTTACAGTATGGTGCATCACTTTCCTCACAAATATTAGCTCTAGTCGTGGAGAAGCAGTTCAGTTTTTGTGACATAACATGTTTTCCAGTGCTGGGGTCAATCACATGAGGTGGCCCTCTCAAGGACTTTTCCAGCCAAAACAAAATCTATGCTAATGCTGCTACTGTCTGGACTTTGGGATCATGTCAGAGAGAGCACAATGCTGCAGGGTATCTAAAGGCCCATAGCCCAAGGCCTACTGTAATGCAAATGTTAAAATGAAAGCAAAATGAACATAAAACGCATGGGCCACGAGAACGGCTACAATACAACTGGACAGCTGTTTAGATCTCTATGTGTGACTTAATGGAGTATGTTGCCTTTTTTATTAGCAACAATTGGAAAATGCAGCCTTGGGCTGATACCAAACTTCACCAATAATGTTCGAGTCATGACATGGATAGGGACACGATAGGCCTCAAGACTCTACTCATCAGACATAAATGCTTTAGCATTAGATTAACATGATTACTCTAAAGCTTTCCCTTTATTGCTTGGCATTTTACAGTCCAGAGCTGAATGGACATAAACCATGGCAGTTAAAATGCACCCAACACCATACCAGTGGCTTGAGTAACTACCATGACTTTTCTTCTAGTAGACCACTGCCACCATGATTCATCATTGTTGTGCCAACTTCCCAACACTAGTGAGTACACCTTTAGCTGCATGCCAAGTGTGCACACCACAAACATGAACCATTGCAGATATGAGGTCACAATAAATGAAAGCACGATAGGATATCAACATGGGAAGCACCTCTGATCAATATACCAGCCAGGTCTCTTATTAACTTGTGTTTATTTTTGGCAGTTTAATTTTGTTATAACATTACCAATTTACCACTCAACACCATTACAATGTGGATTCATTACAAATCAATTAGCGGGGTCATTATACAAGTACATGCTTGTTCTTAACAGGCTTAATGTAAAATTACACAGGCTAAATTAATTGTTAATGCTGCCGTAAAATGTAATTCACCGCATTCCATCATGTTCTGTCAACTTGGGCTTAACCCTTTCAGTGAGAGCTCAGTTCAAATAAATTGCTTCAAATTAGATCTTTTAACATTTGCAGAGCAACATCTCTATGTAACGACAGGACAACAAAAGATTAAGAATATGCCTTAGTTGGCTTCCTTGCGTAACTGTGACCACTCCAAGGTAAAGCTCGCCCAGGAGGCCAGTGGACAGTATATACAAGACAGGCTCATATAATACGTCCTTTGTGAGGAGAGTGAGGTGCTCAGAGGGGCAGCCTGTAGGGTGCTGAATGTATGGCCAGAGGGCGCCGCAGTCAGACATGCTGGCCATCTGCAGTGCCAATGCCATGGGCCTTGTCTCAAGGCCAAGAAAACTAGATGGAGGGGGAGGGGCCAGGTAGCAGAAATTCAAATAGTTTTAGATTGAGTAACAGGATTAAAAAGCTCAAACTTCAACACATTATTGACTACTTCAAGGCCAAAAAAACACCTCAGGCGATTCCATTGAAATCACAAATACAGTAACCTGTCACATATTCATATTTTAGTCCCCATCACATATAGAGCTTAGTTAATAACTGCGATGAAATATTATATCAGCTTTGACCAAGAGAATGAGGTCTTGTTGAAGAGAGATTGTGTGCATGGTGAAATCCCAAAGTGCAGGTGAAACAGTTGTTTACATTAAGCACGGGACAAGTGGTACAGCCTTTTCAAGCACACCATTTAATCATCATGACCTAAATAAGCTGCTCTTTGGGGAACCTTACAAAATATGAACCTGACAGCACACCTCACTGTACAAACAGCAGCCATGTATAGCAGATAATATTCATAGACGACCCATTCATTCATTCATATCCCATAATATATTTGTATTATATTATTACCTTAATACTACTTGAAGTTGTGAGTCTACTGTTTTGTGATTTTGCTGCTGTAATATTTTCTTCTAAAGGTCCGTCCATCCATCTGCCTACACTACAGTATTTACTAGTATCAATCTACTCAAGCCAAGGAATGAGAAGGAATCAAATGGGTTTCAGCTAGACTAATCAGACTCACGTTTAAAAAGGTGAACTCACGAACACGAGGATAAGTCCTAATTTTTTACAAGCAATCCTACTATACCAACCATTAATAACAAATGTATGAACCACTACAAACCGCTGACACCTGATCTAAACGCTACTCCAAGCTAGTACCACAGTGTGTATTATGGTGTCACAACATATTTGCAAGCTTTGTGAGAAGTAGATCTGTTATTTGCGGGCGAGGGAGTAATATCTTTGAAATAGGCCGTTTTTTTAGGAAACGAGCACCGGTGGCCCAGCCGTTACACTCCAGGAGGTAGACGGGCCCGGGTGGGTGACAGAAGGTGACAGTTAACCATTCCCGCAAGGGACCGACGACAGTCGCCGTCTGTCTGGTTCAAACTCTACCGGTAAAACACGGAGGGGGTTCCATGTCGCTGCACAATGTAACCAAATCAAAGTCTAAATGGCGTTTTTTGTTTTGTTTTTAATCTCAGTTGAGGGACTAGTCAACTGGGTCTTATTATAGTTCTATGCAACACATGATAAAGTCGTAAATTCGCTCTCTATTTTGTGTGAGAAGCACCAGAGGATTGAAAGGCAACACATAAACATTACGTTCTCGTATTTTTCTGAGCCAAGCTGACAAACGTTCTCTAAATGTATAACTTCATTCTCCAACACACGTATGTTGCATTTTTGCAACATTTAGCTGCTACTACTACTCTACGCACGTACCTACTACCTAACCTGCCCTATAGTGCCCTAAGCTAGCCGCTTCATACAATGTGGGCTAGCCAGCTCAGCTAGCCGGCTGCTAGCCTCGACCGGCTAACTTTTGTTATCCCTAGCCAGCCACTACGTCGCGTGAGCCTTTTTGACAAAAATGACGTAATTTTATCTAGCGAAACAGTGTCCACACACGTCACGTCGTCACTTTCGCCGGCCACAAAGCACGTAATTTGTTGCCTGTTGTGACGAGACGAAGAGAGCATGCATAGCTTTTTATATGTAGCATTAGCTCGCTAATTAATAACGCTGCGAGGAGGGAGCCCCGTCGCGCAAGCGGCGAGGATGAAGTCGCTCATTCTTTTTTCTTTTTAGAACAGATCTACAAGCTACGCGACGTTTCGCGTCCACCGATCCGCGACACGTCGATAGCGTGTAGATCTTTTTTTTTGCAAGCGACACACACCGCCGTACTACGGCATCATAAATAAACTAGGCCCCTGATCAAGCAGCACCACGCTGGACGCTGCTTCAAATAATGTCAAACACACACACATTCTCTCGCGTCTTACCTCCCACTCGGTACATGTTGGCCGCCATTCTCCCGTGGAAAAAACCCTTCTACGAAAACACACCGTGCGTGGCCTGCCTTGGCTGGCCACCGGCCGCCGGGATTCCCTCCCTGCCTCCTCCCTCCGCGCGATGTCCAAAAAATGTTTTAACTCGCTTTATGATTTTTTATATCCTTCATTTGTTCCGTTGAGAAATAAAACCGCGCCGAGGAAAGGAGACACAAAAGCCGGCTTGGATCTCCTCTCTCAACCCCCCCGGCGGCGGCGGCACGACCGACAACCACCCGGCCAAAAAAAAAAAAAGCTCCGGTGACTGTCTGAGGGTTATAAGAGGAAAAAAAAAAAAAAAGTTTAAAGTTTTTTTCCTCCCCCCTTAATCCAGTGGTTCCGTTAATGTTGTAAATTAAATCCCAAACGCGTCCCCTTTTGTTCCGATCTTCTTCTTGTTCCTCTTCTTCTTCAACGACCTCTTCTTCCCTTCCCTCGTCTTCCTCACTTCACTCAACGCATTCACACTTGCGGGCATGCACGCACGCACACACGTACAGTCAAGTCACACACATACACGCATCACCACCACACGCACACATTACACACGCACACACATACATACACGCAGCACTTGATAGCTTTTAGCCTCTCTCTTTACTCCACCACCACTCTTCCTCCCTCATCCTCCGTTCCCAGATTCATCCTCCTCTTCATCACCACCTCTCCGCTCGGTACGCGCGCGTGCGCGCGCACCCCCCCTCCTCCCATCCTCCTCTTCCTCCTCTACTGTTTGTTAACGTCATCTTCGGAAATTATAGTCGGGAATCTCCGACACACACACACACACACAAACACACACACGCGCACACACACACACACGCACACACACACACCCACACACACGCACACACTCTCTCTTCCTCTCTCTCGCGCACAAAAAAAACATTGAGTTGTATTAGACGAAATCATACTTTTTAAATGTATTTTTTATTTTAGAAATAATGTGATTATATGCCACTAGTGGCAACATTGCTGCAAAAGCAATGTCCATTGAATTCATTTATAGACTATACATTAATCGTAAAGACCTATATACTCAACACTACACAATACATACACACCGAAGTCATGAAACGACACTGCATACGGTATTGTGCTACCATTTCAGTAGGCTATGACTGACGCTATGTGTCTTTAACTTTTAAATGTTAATCTATTCGACTTATATGGAAGCAACTCCAGTTGTGTCATTCTTTATTTGCATGTCAACCACATCATGTCAACTATACTGCTGCCAACACATGCTGCTGTTCCCGCAGCCTTTATAAATGCCTTTTTAAAAATCCCGATCAAAATGTAATATTGGTAGAGAAACTATAGCCGTAGTACAGTAGTAGTCAGTGGAGTTTTACAGCTTCACCAATCATGATGGTGATAGTAGCCTACACTGAGTACAGTGAGCTACAGTAGCCCACATTGACAATTATTTGTACCGCACTTCCCTCTAGCGACATCTGTAACGTACTGCCATAGAGACGAATATAATGGTACAATAATACATTTAATACAATATTGATGATACAATTTTATTTTTGCAGTCGGTAATTATTATTATTATTATTATTATTGATGAGATTGAAATAAAGACCTGGCTGATGATTTAGTTGGATAATAAGACTATTGTCAGGAACAGAGAATGCATATATTAGAATGCACATATGAAAAAGAACAACCACAGAGGAGCCCCCCGGCCTCCAGTCCTGACACCAAGCTCAGCCTGTTCGGCTGGACCATGGACTTTCTGTCGGGTCAGCCAGGTGAGGATGGGCTCAACACATGCAGAGGCACCCCATGGCTTTGTTCTGAGCCTCCTTTTCTAGTCTGCTCCCTGTACAGTGTACACACACGACTGCATGGTCATGCACAGCTCCAACTTGGTGAAAGTGAGATGATTGGTATGACACATGGTGTCAGGAGGACAACCTGTTATTCAACATTGATAAGACAGAGGAGCATACTGGAAATAAGCTCTTGAGCTTCATTGTAGCCTATTTGATCCTTTTGACAGATATGTACATTTCTAATTTTATATGTTTATGCATATACATTTTGTCCATAAACATGTCAGTCAGTCAGTCAGTCAGTCAGTCAATCAACCTCATCCTGGATGTCAGGAGGCCATAGAGAGCAAGCCCTCAGCTACATCGTTGGCATTGCAGTGGAGAGGATCAGTGACTTCCAAGTTCACATCACTGAGAACCTTACCTGCCCGGGATAAGCTTACCACTACAGCCACTTGTTGAAGAAGTCACAGCAACGACACGTTCACGTCAGGTAACATAACGGGTTTGGCATGCGGTCCAATATCCTATACGGACCTTCTACTTGTTATTCTTGTGGTTATTTGTTGCGTATAATCAAAATCTAAGAATTTCACTGAAAATACACAAATACAAAATAATCCTTAATCTTTGATCAATATCATAAACTAATGTGCTGACAAGTACTTTTCCAAAACATGTAAATAATAAATATAAGAAAAGAACCAAAAGTCAGAGTCAGTTCGATTTTATTGTGTTAAGTTGGTCTATCTTGTGCGACAGAATATCACAGTGCTTCCAATGTTTTATTAAATACATAAAAGTGAACAAAAGTAATCAATGCAATGAATTTCAAAATCATTGGTCTGCTTTTACAGTCGGATATTCTTGAATATCAATATCAACTAAGAAGTTTGTCACAGTCTGTATAATGCAAGCACAAATAGTTTGATATTAGCTGAGCTATTGACCAAACACTGAAATTCTTAAGAACTTTAAAAAACAATATGCATATTAGGAACATTTATTCTTAGAGTAAACGTGTAAGCCTCTCATGGCAGCAGTTTGGTAAGTCTGTGTAATTAGAAATGAAAATACAGGATGGAATGTTCACTGAAACCCATGACTATTTCCCCACATCAGAAAATAAAGTCCGGTTCTATACAGGCTAAATAATCCACCACTTCTGACCACTTAATGAAATTCACGATATGTTTGACAGAACGAAAAAAGTATTCCATGTTCTGATGAGTACATCACACTGTCCAGAAGACGTTTCACTGTAATATATCTCATATCTCTTTTGTCTTCCAGAAGACGTATTTACTACACAGAGACCTGACTGACGATACATGTGACTGGTGCCCAATTCTCTTCCTCTCTCTCTCGCTCTCTCTCTCTCTCTCTCTCTCTCTCTCTCTCTCGCTCTCTCTCTCTCTGGCAAACAGTTCTTTCTCTTTCCGACAACAACATGTTCAGCTCCTTCCCTCCTCCCCCGCCCATCTACCCGGTGGCAGGTTCCGGGGAGCTGGTGGAGGACACGGAGGCGAGTCTCTCCCGGCTGTCTCCCATGACCCTGGCCCTCCCCACGCGCCACTGGAGGATGCAGGTGTCCTTCCCCCCCATGGAGAGCAGGTGGCTGTCGTTGTGGGTGAAGCACACGTTGGTGACGTGGCTGCCGTGGCCCTCGTACTTGTGGCTCGGCGCCTGGCAAAGGGTGTGAACAAAAGAGACAAGGTTTGGAGAAAATTAAGAGACATTTTTTTTCCACCCAACAGACTGAGATGAGTTGATGATGATGATGACTCAGCACGGCCTGTCAGCAAGATCCAATCCCACCCTGTATCAGGTGACATGTCTGTGCGTAAGGAACGAACATGATCTACTATAATAAATACTGGTTTGTAAATGGAGCTCCAAGTCACGATCATTTATTCTGCCTAGCACCCCGCCTTATGCACAATTGCACATACTACTTACCTGGCGAACCCCGGTCAATGAAGTAGGGTTGACTTGTTTGGTTTAGCATCGCTCATGCTTGGTACAGACATGCGCAGAGCAAGTTCTGTCAAGGAACTCAGTGCAGTTGCTACTGGCAGTCCTTTGGTGGGTCTCAGCTCCATGCTTTTATTCTCAACCGATCCCATATACTCACTTCATAATAGATACTCCTATTGAAATGGCGAAATTGCATTGCTCGTCATGGGCGCCGGAGCTATAGGGCTTTGGGGGCTGCAGCCCCCCCTGGTGGCCGAAGGCCAGGCTGCAGCCCCCCCTACACTGCTGGAGGGGATGAGATTTTTGGGGTATTTTCTTTATTTTAAGTATTAATATTATTATTATTATTTTTAAGATATACAGTATATATATATTTTTAAGTAGGCCTATATAGACACATATATAGTAAAACAATAATGTATTTAACTTTTGGGAACAAAATAGGTGTTGAAAGGCTGTACTGCTTTCC
>OOFJ01059448.1:0-10000 GCA_900323375.1 Benthosema glaciale
GGGGGGGAGCTTATTTTACGGAGGCCAGTTTCGAATTGCAGCCGTCCGTTGGTGGCCTTTGAGAGCGGTTTTGATGGAGTCAAGGGATTTGCATGTCTTAATGACTGTTGGTAGGGCATTCCACATTTTGGTGGCATAGGAGCGAAAAGAGTTTAGTCCGAATCTGGGTTGCACATGGTTTGTTGCACTCCCTCTGGTGTTGTGGGAGTGGACTTCGTTGACATTAAGGAAGTATTTCGACAGGTACATGGGTATTTTGGTGGAGTATCGGATCTTGTGGACCAGACCCATTGCACTCTGTCGTTAACCCTAAGCCATTCCAACCTGTCAAAGTGGGCAGGGGTTAGGTGGGTTCGTGGAGTGAGGCCTAGTAGCAGCCTGACCAGTTTGTTTTGGGATGTTATGGGGGTTCTGATTGACCCAGGTCAAAATTTGGTGTCATAGGCGATTGCTGTCATGGATGGCTGATGATCCGAGATAGGCCTACACATTGGATCCACACCATTCCCCATATGAATTCCAAGATATGATTCATTATTTTCTTATTTATTATTATTTACAGACCTGTGCCCGTCGGCCACCGTTGGGAACCTATAATACCCGACCGTTGTCATAGCACCCGTTTGAACTATCTCTGAGTCTGTGTATGGAGATCTCTGTGTATGCCTGTCTGCCTTTATTTAAAGTCGCTTCTCAAGTTACGTGGAACTGTACACAAAGACAGACAGACAGACAGACAGACAGACAGACAGACAGACAGACAGACAGACAGACAGACAGACAGACAGACAGACAGACAGACAGACATGGTGCATTTATAGTTGGACTTTATTTTATTTATTTATTTATTTTGTCCGGCTAAACCACAATGTAACAATATATGTAAAAATGAAAAAGACAAAAACCTTGACAATAGTTGTTTATTCACAATTAGGAATTGAATGGTTAGAGGTTTAGCCATCATTAAAGGGGATAGCTCACTCAGCCTTCACAGTCCATATACAGTGAGAAAGGAATCTGAAAGAGGGGAAGAGAGCAATAAGAGAAGGGGAGAAAATAAATAGAAATATATATATATATTTAAAAAAAGAAAAACGACTATATTTGGTCCTCTCAGAGTGTGGTAAAACCATGTAAGTGAGAAGAAAGTTTAAGAGAAAGGTAGTATTGTAAAAGCAACTGCAGATAACTATTGAGATACATTATAATGCACTTAACAAAGATGTGGCCTTATCAGAGCACCTTCATCATCAGCCAAGTTAAGTAAACATGAGGCTTCAATGACATCAGCGTGATAATGTCATTTCTATATCCTCCAGGACAACATTCAGTCCTTGGCTGTTTAAATCTCTAAGCTAAAGTGTTAGCTTAACTGTGACAAAAAAATACATAATTTGACTCACAGAGTATTCTTTTTTTCTTTAGGTTTTTAGTTAGAAATGTGATGCGGCTTAGGGTGAGCATTGAATGGAGAAAAACAATGGCACATTTGAGAGAGAGACAACCTCATGTAACGTGATAAAAAAAAAGAAGAAAATGTCTCTAAAATTATAAACAAAAGTATTTTTTTCCCACAAGAATCAAGTCTGGTCAAAGGGACATCAAAGTAAACGATGCAATAACATTTAAGTGATATTTTTTAACAGCGATTGATGATCAAAGCCATCAATGCCATATTTGCACTGAACACAGTAGCAGATTGAGACTGAGCTGCAAATGATTTGCTACATCATAATTCATCTAAGAGGATAATAAGTATTGCCTTTCATAAACTGTAAAACAAAGAAAAATAAGTCCTAACATTGTGAATTAAACGATAACATCATAGAGAAAAAATAATTAGACATACATCTTTGATAATTTGGATATTGCCAGGTAGAGGTATACAGTATTTGTTAAATGGGACAAACACTTGCATTTTCATTCTTACCGTCATTTTAACAATTCAAACATTTATTTTTACCTTTTGGTATATCCTCCTGATTCATTACCAAGTGATAATTTGAATTCGGAAAGATTGGAAAACATGAATTCACTGTAAATAATCTGCAGTGTGGTAGAGTGAAAAGGCCCTATTAGATCAGTATGCAACAATTAACAACAATCGGTAATTGATTATTATACTAATATTCAATGAGCAGCCTCTGCATTTGGGGATTCACCCAAAAGGAAAGAAAAGCTGCTCATTAGCTTCCTTTAAAATGTAAAATTGCTTCAATTTTACCAATTCATATTGTGTGGAATAGATAGCACCACATAATCTATGTACATGAGAACCAATGGATATGCTATATGCTTATTCTGAGAGCAGAACATCATCATTACACATTCACATTGTTATTGTTCTTAGATGGAGACATCTTCAACATCTAAATATGCTAAGGTCTAACAAACAAAATAGAAAAAAAAATATGAGAACAAAATGTGATCTGTCCCATTTCTGACTACCTAAAGCCACACTAGACATAACGTTAATTTACGTTTCAATTAAATTAAATACTTTAGAATTAGCATTTAATACTATTTATATACTAATGAAAATCCTTATGCTACAAAGGTATTTGATTAGACTGATTGAGGTGTTTTATTAGCAATGGATTAACACGCTTTATGAAAAATGCAAACTGCACACAAATAACCAATCCTTAAAACAATTATGACATTATGTTACAGTTTACAATTTTCTTTTTTAAAATACTTCTCATATTGTTTATTTCCTCGTCTTGGAACTGGTGAGTATCAAGGAGCATTTAAGCCTAATATACTGAATGCTTCATCTTACAACAGTGTGTCACTGCATACATTAGGCTATAAGCTAGGTGTCAGGAGGCATTGGGACAGACCTCACAAACCAAAACAATCCAACAAAGGCAACAGCACTAATTTGTTAACTTGCATCATAGACACAGTACATTTAATACATCTTCCTGGATAATGTGTTTTATATCTAAAACATATAAATACACACAGACAGCGGCAGAGAGATTGAGTTCATGTTGATGGAACGGGGACTACTGTGGGTTTTATTATTATTATTATTATTATAGTTTTTGTTCTTTTAGAAAAATATCCATTTAAAACTAGTCGCAACAACATCACCCTGTTTTTCTTCATTGACAAAAATATTCCATTTAGATCTGAAAACATTCATACTTTACAATCATGGTCCATACACTTAAATATACATGTTTCCTGTATATATATGTAAATGCATATAGGCTTACAATTAGAAATTTTGACACAGAAAAAAAACTTTCATAGTGCACAACATGCCTCTGAAGTTGCCAAATGAAAATATAATAAAATAATGCTATAATACATGGTAATAATAATAGTAACAATAATGAGGGAATGTCCACACACACACACACACACACACGCCTATATCCAAAGGCCGATAGTGTTGGGTCAAGAAGTATTTTTTGTTGAATTACCGATGACAAAGTCAACAGTATGTATATCCATAACATAAGCAAGCAGCATGCACGCTAGTAGACAATACAGTTTTATTAATATTATTATGATCAGTATTATTTTAATTCACAATCTCACACAGATACTTTCTAATGTTTTGACGGTGTTTCGACGGTATATAGTTTCATGTGACAAGCTTAAAATATAGTCTATTAAGAAGACGATGATAATGCAATATAATTAGGAAAATAATAATAATAATAAAGTTATTGAAAGAAAGAACTAGTGTATTGTCTGCTAGCGTGCATGCTGCTTGCTTAAGCTATCGTTATACATACTGTTGACTTTGTCTTCAGTAATTCAACAAAAAATAGTAGGGCGGGTCTTGGCGCAACCCCTATCGGAATTTGGTTATATGCCACACACACACACACACACACACACACACACACACACACACACACACACACACACACACACACACACACACACACACACACACACACAAAACAGACGTTTGGCAGCAACAGTACAAGTAAGAGCAGAGGACGAAGCAAACAAAAATATATAACAATTCTCACTCAAACATATATATGAAAATAAATTGTACAAATTCACAGGCAAATAAAGAACGCTTACTCTGAAACGTCACCTCGCATTTTCTCCCCTCCATTTCCGGGTTTTGTTTTGGGCTCTTGGCACAACGACGTTAACCTCAATAAAGAAAGAAATAAATGGGCTAGGGTGGCTCTGAGTGGACACACTCACAATGAATGTACCCCAAAAGTACAGAGAACACTGAACCCAATGCTTAGAGGTCGTCCCAAATCACTCAAAACAGAAGTCTCCTCCGAATAAAGGCATCGGTTATCATCTGGACAATAACATAGAGCTGACAGACTGAACAAGAACAGCTCAGAAATCGCTCCTTGTCAAAGAACTGTCACATGACTTTCTTCTTAAAATGACCACTTCATGTATACATTTTCCTCAAAGATGATATTAGTAACACTAACTACATCAACTCTGAATAAATACGTCTGTGACAATAGGACAATTCAGAGACTTGATAGTGGTCGTATGAATGTGTGTGCGGGCCAAGGGTGGATTAGGCGTTGTGGTATACAGGTGGTATTATAAAGGATAAGAGTAAGAGGTCACCCTTTCCACACAGATGATAAGAGACCGGATTTTTCTTTTTTTGTTTTCCTCATTTTCCTCATTGATTGTCAAAGGGAACGAGTGTCCTTTGTAATCAATTCTCAATGATAGGTCCTCCACATTGAATCAAGCTTCTTTCCCCTCCCTTCTTCTCCCTTTGTCCTCATTCAACCACCATCACACCACATGAACACAAATCATTTGTACGTCCAATGGCTCAGCAGAAGACAGTGGCATCCCTCTTGCATTTTGTGTTCTTCGTTTTTAAATTATTTTGTCCGTGTGCATGTGTGAATGTATTTGATTTCGTAGCTGTAATGGTCTGCTTGGAGAAATACACTCCAAAAACAAAACAATCTTCTGTAGGGGCTTGCATCCATGTGGGGTAGTGCATGTGGGAGGGGGGGGGGCGTGTTAGGTTGATCGGTGCTCACTCGAGGTCCCAATGGCTGGATGGGGTCTTCGGGCTCTCATGGGTTGAAGACATCAGACAGAGGGACTGATACACAGAGACAGGAGGAGAAATACAGATGTGGAGATGGGTCCGGTGGCAGTTTGGCAGGTGCAAAAAAGACAGGGCAAAAAAGACAGGAAAGAGCAAAAAAAGACAGAGGAGGCTGTTTGATTCAGATCCCCAACTTTGCCATGTCCCAGCTAATGAAGAAGCAGAGAAACCGAGCAGATGAAGGAGAGAGGTGAGCAAGAGGCCAGCAGTCTGTCCCCCACACCAGAGACCATACAGCTTGTCCTTCTTTCCCCGCCTTTGCATAAATACATTCAGCATGAAGAGGGTTGAGAGGGATGGAAAAATAGATGGCAGCGGGAGCACTGGGGGCGGGGGGTGACCAATGAGGGCTGGGGTGGAGGCAGGGCATGGGTGGCTTGAGGGATTGCAAGGTGAGCTTGTGGTATTTTTGTCATTGCATTGTATTGTACATGTAACATAATGAAAGTATTGTATTGTTGATTATTTGTAATCTAGGCGTCTTTAGAGCACTTTCCAGTAAGTGGCAACGTCGATAGCACACATGACACAACACAACTCGTATTCGCCTATTATGTCCAGGTACATTTAATATAATCTCAACATAAGGATAACAATTAATGTGATTGTTGTCATGTCAGATTGTATGCTTATTATATATTAAGTATTGATATGATTTAATACATGTCTGATGTGTGTCGGTGTGCTTGTATGGCTCTTGTGTTAGGATACATGTTGGAATGTCTAAATATGAATCCAATTGATTGTGTTATTTTTTGTTGTTGTTTTTTTTTTAGGCTGACAGGTATAGTAGGCTTTCATGTGCTTGCCTCAGCCCCTATGCTTCCCGTGACTACATTGCAGTATGTGCGTGTTGATATGTGCTGGCGTGTCTGTCTGTCAGTCGGTCAGAGCGCAAGCAGCGATGGCGAGTTCAAGGAATCGGATGACTGCTCGCTACTGCTGTTCCGCTGGTTCGCACTGACCCCGCAGGCTCCCTCTGGGTAGGTGAACACAAATGAAGATGTGTATGAGGGGTTGTAGCTGACAGCGGACATGCCGTCGTAGTTATCACCACCACCGCCGCTGCCGCCACTGTCACTGGCCATCAGGCACGGTGGACCAGCCAGCAGTGGCTCATTTGAGCAATAGAAAGAACTAGAAAATGCTACCTCCTGCATCATCCCTGGCTGAAGCTGCAGCTGCTGCTGTTGTCGCGGAACCACCGGCTGGGACTGTGTGGAGGCCGGTTGAGTCGTGTAGGCGGGAGGCAGGTAGAAAGCGTCTTCCTTCACAGTCAAGCCCACAATGGAGACAGGTGGCAGGTGCTGGGCAGCGAGCTGGGCCTGGCCCGGCGGGAGCTGCACAGAGATAGAACCCTGCAGCTGGTCCTGGTATGGGATCTTACAGCCCGGTTGGTGGGCTACCAGAACAAACTCCAAACGTTCCTTCTCCTTCTGCAACTCCGATATCTCTGCCTCCAGCTCTGCCTTCTCCTCTTCCAGGATGTCTGTCTCCTGCAGCCAGAAGAGAGGAGGACAAGAGGAGAAAGGAAAAGAAAATGAAGGAGAGCAGAGAGGTGGATGGGTGACAGAGATTAAGTAAAGACTGTGCAGGTTTTAAGACAATGCATTTGATTATCTGTGGAGGAAGTTGCACTCCCCCTTAGTAATCCCATCGACCCTTAAGTTACAACTTACATTATTGTGGTCATAAGAACTGCATAGCTGAACATGGCCGTATACTGCAATATCAACAACCATGGGCACCAATGCACCATAATAGGTCATATTTAATTATCGTGACAAGCTCTTCTTGTCTTTTCTTAACTGTTAATATCTTTGTGCCCTCATATATAATATGCGTGTGCATTTGTATTGTGTTATGGTGCATTCACACCACACGGGCAGATGCAAAGACGAATGGGAGTATCATTTGGAGCAGCTACTTGCATCATTGCATCGTCATGTCGACTGGCTTCCGTTGACAATGTCAGACTTCTTTCTCTGATTTTCTTTTGATATTAATTTTATTACATGTTTATGTGTTTATTTGTATCTGTTAACCCATTCTGGGTGTGAGAACCCCTGGTGGTGTTTATGCTTTAGCTATTGAAAAATAGCAGATCTACAAGCTCATAGCGCGCGCTACACGCTTGTAGATCTGCTATTTTTTTTATCGTGAGAATGTGGCGCAAATGTTTGAAATGCTTCTTGGGAGGTCTCTGGAACTGTGTATTTTCAGATGGGTTTTCAGACAGATAATTCTGGGGCTTCTTGACATTAAATAGTTTGAGCACCACTGACACAGAAACATGAGGTTTTTCAGAAAACTGTCGTGATTTCAAAGACATTTTTAGAATCGTCCTCCGAAATGGGTTAAAAGGCAAATAAAGTCAGTTTGGTAGATTTGTCTCTTCGTGTTTTTCTTTTCTTTTTGTTCTTTGCTTGTTTTGTTGTTGTTGTTTTTTCCTGTGTGTATTGTATTGTATTTAGATTTGTATTTATTATTGTTATTATGCTTCAACTGTGCTGTCTATGTATGTGGGTTTTTATGTGGGGAGGGGGGTTTGTGTTTTTTGTGAAATTTAAAAATAAAAACAGAATATTAAAAAAATAAAAATAAAATAAAAAGGCAAATAAAGTGTGGATCATAGTTATCGTGACCAACTCACCGACTGCAGTCTGTCGGTGAGCTCTCGCCGCCTGTTCCGACATTTGGCAGCAGCCAGCTTGTTCCTCTCCCGTCGGACACGCCTCTTCTCCTCCTCCTCAGGAGTTAGCTGGAGCAAAGGACAGAGAGAGGAAGAGGGATTTAGGGAGGATAAATATTTAGCTTTCATTCTACTTTACAATGAGCTTTCATTACCACAGTGTAAGTGATTAAAACTCCTCAACACTAAAATATATATATGTTCATGTCAATATTTTTTTCCCCGCACTCTGAGTAAAATCAAAGTATTATATATACTTGGGTGATTTGGGTGATTTAATAATTACACAACCAAATGAGAAACCACACAAGAACACACTTACTAACACACCAACATCTCCATCTTCACTCACGGACTCCGCTCGAGTGCGGCGACAGCGGGCTCGGGACTGACGGATGGGACCCGGGGCCGGAGTCTCTGAGCCTGCCGGGGTGAACTCGGATGGGGAAGAGTAGCTGGGACCTGGCATGTCATACGGGTCGACCAGAGACACAGGCTGGGTCATGGTGGAGGTCCCAGCGGTGCCGCTGTTCTGTCCAGAAGCCTGGGAGGAACTGAGGGTCGGTTGCACCATCCACTGCAGGTCCTGGCTGCTGGTGATGGCCGTGACAGTGGGCACAAAGGTACCAGGCATCTCCACCGCTCCAGTGCTGCTGCCCCCAGGGTCGTTATCCACACTGCCTAAACCACCTCCAGCTGATACACACTCCTAGGAGGGAACATGGAGAATGTCAGTGAAGTCGATGAGTAGTACTGGGTAGCCTATGTCAGTGAGTCAAAACTAGTATGTCAGTAACATGCAACACAGACACTCTTTTTAACCGACCATAATAATCAGGCTATATTAATAATAATAAAATGGTAAATGGTGCATTTTTACAGCGCCTTTATCCAAGGTTTACAGTGCATTACATTCACCCATTCATACACTGATTGCGGTGGAAGCCATGCAAGGTATCAACCAGCACATCTGGATCATTGGACGACCTGCTCTACCTCCTGAGCCGCAGTCACTACATGAGGGTATGTTTTCTAGTTCAATTAAAATCGTTTTTTCACTTTCACGTTAGTAAAATTAGGCTAAGGTTATGTTCAGCCCAAAATGTGTCACCGATCTTTATGTTTAATTTATTTGCACGCTCCATTGATTGATCGATGCCAAACGGAGTTCAAACTGCGGGCATTAATATTCATACACACAACGAGGATCCGAGGCAGTCGCCTAAACCAATCACATCTCTCCGATGCGTCTCCCCTCCTCTTTCCTCTCCTCCCCGTCACACCCCCATGTGTTCCCCTTAGCAACGCGACGTAACACTCCAAAATAGAACGCATTTACGTCACCGCAGAAGAGAGCGTGGAGAGAAGCGAGCGAAGGCGGAGCTTCGCTACATACGTAGGAGAGTCATCCGTTCGTTCTGCTGCGGCATGCTATGCTGCTGTTGTCTAAACCTAGATCCTACCACGTTGTCACACAGACAGACAGACAGCAGTCGAGCCGGTGTGTGTGTTTCTCTGTCTATGTTTCCCGGTCAACTACTACAGTGACAATAGGCATTCATTCAAATAAAACACTACACCACACTGTCTGTCCACACAGTCAAAAGCCAGGCATAAATAGTGCCAGTCGCACCACACCGTCCTTTGCTGATATAAATATATAATTTTAGCATATACATTTGGAAGGACAGTCTGCGCAAAATAATATATTGTATAATAAGGGATACACATACGCGGTGATACGCGGTGACAGTTAATTATTATCGCCCGAACTGCAATAGAAACGCACGAGTTTGTTATTATTGTTTTACTGACTGAGACACTGAGTAGTCTATGGTGTGTTACATGCCTTTAGAATAGAACTTACCTGTGGTGCACTGGTAGTCGGTGCAGGGCTCCCGAAGGAGTCCACGGAAGAAAGGTACTGGGACTCTATGGATGGAGATGAACTTCCACGGGAACCGCTATCGAGGTCGCCGGGGAACCCTTGGAACATTTCCCCGGAGGGAGCGAGGTTGAACGTGAAGCCTACAGTTCCCGGAGAAAGTGCGATATCACCTGCAGTAGACGGATCGATAAGTAGGGTAAACTGCTGAAAGACAGTATATGCAATGTTATCCATACAGCTGCTTCCATGTTGCCAAAGCTTTGCTCCACAAAAAGTGATAGACTATATACTTATTACTGGCTTCATATTCGCCAGTCGCCGCTGCCCCGTTATCATGTCA
>OOFJ01059455.1:0-11807 GCA_900323375.1 Benthosema glaciale
CGAATCAGACACCATGTCCTTTTTTGGGAAACACTGTCAAATACAACATAGAAATAGACAATCTAGAATAGAGCACAGGCCTGGTACAGGCCTCAGGCCTGGTACATTGTGTGGCATATCTATGCACGGAAGGTCTATGTTCACAGTGAAAAAGGTGTCTGATTTGCTGCCATGCAGCCAATAAGAAGGCTTAAGACGACTCCTTAAGAGTCTTCTTAAGAAGGTGTCCTCTGCGAAACCAGGCCATTGGCAGTCGATTTCTCACCTGAATACGTAGCATAAGACTCTGGTTTGCATGCTCTAGCTTTTTCTGGCGCATCTCCACCTCCTTGGCTCTCTGTTGCTCCTTCTGCAACTTCCTGATGTAATCTACTGAAGCTTTCAGAATGGTACCTTTATTCCATCGCATCTCCCTGTAATGAGTGGCAGCGAATGTTTCAGCAACAAAACAAACAATATGGGAGCTACTTCCTACTACTACTACCTACAGTTCAGGATTATTCAAATTGTTTGGTTACTCAGAATGTCAAATAATTGTCTCCACCCAGGCCGAAGGCATGGGGAGGGTATGTTTTGTTTGCTATGCACAGTTATTATCCTGAGAGCAAATTAACAAGACATCACTCACGGGTCACTAGACTTGGGAATCATACCCCCCAGCTCCTTTATGCGGTCATTAATGTTGAATCTCCGCCTCCTCTCAACTGTAGACAAGCAGGAGTTAACCCGGCAGTTGGGAGAAAGAAGGAACAGTACAATTTTACTTCCACTTCTAAGGAGTCAGACACTAGTGGGTTAAAGAAAATAGGGAAATGATACAGAGAACAAAATGTTTGGTCTTTCGTTGCATTCTCACGATGGTGTGGGTTTGAATCTGGCAGACAGTGTTACACAATTACAGTCTGCCATTTAAAAAAAATGGAAAGGCCTTAAAAGATGTATTCTAAACAAAAACATAACTTACTAAGGTTATGGTTGTCCTTCTTCTGCCTTTCTTTCATTAGAGCTTTGGCATCAGTATCTGAAAAACAAGTTCTTGTGAGGTTGTCTGTTGCTGAAAAGCATGCATCCACAAATAGTAGTGTACCTAAAAACTATGTTCTTCTAACAAACATCAGTGTTTTGAGAGAAAAACAAACAAACATGTATATACAAAGTATATATATATATTTTACTATACCAGTGAATTCCCTTTTAATGTTTGGAAGATCAGCAGGGCACGAGTTGCTGACAGTGAGAGTAGGTGTTGCCATTCCAGGGCTATGGTAGACATCCAATAGATTCCCGGGGAGCTACAAGAAACACAAATTGTTGTATTATTGGCAATAAAATGGACAATGAATCACAATAAAGAGAAGTCCTAATAGTGGGAAAGAATGTTACTTGTATTCTCAATTCCTCTATGGTTAATTCAGAAATATAAAAATAGACCACTGCAGCACCAGACCAAAGGCTTACATTAAGATTACACTTACCGGTACATTAACATTAAAATGTGATACTCAACATTACATTAACATGTGATACTCAACATTAACTAGCCTGCCTCATGCCAAAATATTTTGATACATGCTAGGTAAAAAAGTAATTTAAAATATTATTGCATATAAACCACACAGAGCAGTTCTCAAAATGTACTATAAATTACACTTTTCTCAATGTTCACACACCAAACTATGAATCTGAGGTGATGTCCAAATCATTTACCTTACATTGCTTCTTTCTCCTTTCATCCAACAACAAAACCATAATCCTCATTTTCCGTTTTCTGTCTAAATGTATACAACAAGCCCCTTTTCTTTGACAAAACTAGCAGCAGGCCAATTAATATTTTTGAAGAGCACAACATTCTGTGATGCTTCTCTCCGACATGCCTCCACTGAGCCTACGACCCCGCCCAGCAAACACTTCCCTGACGAATAGTAACTCAGTGCCAAAAGTATATATTTACTCCTACAACACTGAACGCTCACTTCAGAATTCCACATGGAACAGAGCCATTCCACTCAAAGAACACTATCCTATATGCAATACTATACTATTCATTAACACCATTCATTATAGCAAACTACATTTACAGAAGGAACGCATATAGCCTGTGACGGCAGCTTAAGAGACGTAATGATGGTCTAATAAATACATGTTGTCCATACCGTGCTAGGCAATTGAAGACCTGAATCAATTAATGACATGATGTCATCATTGAAGCTTGATTCTAGACTAATGATGTTGTCGATTACATCGTCCATCTGGAGGGAAATCAGAGAAAAAAACACATATTTTAACATTCAATTTATATTTAAAAAAACAAATTAATTTGTGTGTATAATCTGTATACACTTTTTTCCCTCTCCATAAAATGGCCTTAAATGTAATGTATAAAACCGTTTAAGTTAAGGGCTAATCATAAAGGAGGGGACAGTGTGTAAGTGAGGTGCTGATATCATTAAGCTGTTGGTGCAGTATTTATCATCTTATTGTGACACCAGGCCAACAAGAGTAAGATGACAGAAGAAGGCATGCATCGTCAGAGTGGGACCTTCGGCAAATCATTACAGAACAAACTAATAAAAGTGCTCCTGTAAGCAAGTCTCTGCCAGGTCAGGTAGGCTATTTTGGGGCAGCAATGTTCGGAATTCAGTCATGACTACACAGACATAATGTGTAAAGAATTACCGATTTGTGTGATATGGACAAAATGTGTACGAATAATCTAAACAAAATGTTTAGCAAAAATCTGCCTTGTGGTGGCGTAATAATAGGCTTATATCGCGACTATAGTGATAATGTGTCAGTTATGTTTGGATAATAGCTGTCCACAGACAAGACAGGGGGACACACGGACGGACGGACAGACAGACAGACAGGGGATTTAAACATAGTCTCGGCCATGCCTTCGGCCGGCCTGGTGGAGACAATAAAACACTGAGCAAGAACTGAACAGTAGGTTAGACATTTAACTTCCGTAAAAGACAAGGACTAAAGAGGATGTGGAGCATTTTTAGAGAAACCCACCCCACTGAAGATAAATGAATGAACCAATGGTATAAAATAAAATAATATCCCATACTTCCTCTTTGTTAGATCCAAGGTTGAGCAGAGCCATGGGACTGTTGGGAACACTGTTCGCTGTAGGACCCATCTCTGGGGCTGAACTGGACTGTGGCACGGGGGAAACCACCAGGGTTTGAGTGACCATCTTGTTGCCCAGAGTGGTCGACAGATACTGCTTCAGCTGATGCTTCTGCGTCTGCTGGATGTGGTACTTAGTGGGGTTCTCCAGGTGGGATTGCACCTAAAAATAAAGAAAATCTGTCTAATCAAAAAATGAAGCAATAACACACAAGGGATTATCATATATTGTGATACCACATCTACCGGTGTTGTTGGTGTGACATGAAGCGCAGGGAGTACCTTAAATGGCTGTATCTGATTCTGAAACAAAAACACTATAGTTGCTTACAACCTCCCCGTCACACTGACAGCATAATAGTGGTTCCAAACTCCAACACTTCAGAAAGATAATCACCTGCACTGAATTTACTGACAGAAAGTAGCTCATAACATGACTACCATGGATGTTTAGATCTTAGATCTACAAGCTCATAGTGTGGCACTGAGGCCCCGCCAAAAGCTTGTAGATCTGCTATTTTTGAAAAATCGTGAGAATGTGGCACAAATCTTTGAATATATATTCTTTCAGAGTGAATGTTTTTAACTGAAATATTGTCTTCTGGGGTGTTCCTGGAACTACATATTTTCAGATGGGGGTCCACGGCCAAATACAATTAATTCTGGTGGTCCTTGACCAAAACCATTGACCAAAAACATGGGTTTTTCAGAAAACTGTCAGGATTTAGAAGCCTTTTTTATTTTTATAGAATCGGCCTCAGGTCTAAATAGGTTAGGTTCCAACTTAACTTGACCAAATATAATCAGCATTAAACTAATCTGAGTTCCCAGACGTTTTATGTTTCGCCACTAGAGGGGCATTGAACATATAAAAGAATATTATGCGAAGCTCTAAATAACACTACTGTTGCCAACCACTTGCGTCAAACGTCTTCAAGTCAAGTCAATGTTTAATCATCAAATAAAACAAAAACAAAGTGTAAAGATTTTTTTTTAAAAAGCTTACTTTCAGCACTTCCACAGGCACCTGTGCTGGAGGTGGACGAGCAGCGTTTGGAGGCAGAGTGACAGAGATAGCTGGAGTGGAGTCAGAAGGCTTGAGCTGAGAGACAGAGGCCTGATGCTGGGCCTCACGTCTCTCCTGCTCCTGGGCCTGCTCCCGCATCAGCTGCTGCCGCATCAGCACACGTGACGACATGGCGAGTGTATGAATGAAACAAGATCTAGGATGAAACTGAAAGACAAGTGCAAAAAAGGCTGAGCTTGTAAATAATAGGCTATTTTCAGTAGGACCAAAGACAGGGCTGACTCTGGCCAAGCTTAATAAAACTGTAAAGGTTTTACTTTTAACTGACTTATCCAATAAAAAATAAGATTACTTTTCACAGCAGATATTTAGCTAATATCTAAAGGTAACCACTGTTGAACTTGAGTCTTAGTTATTATTACTGTGTAGTGTGTACTAGTCTAGCATGGACAGCTTGTGTACAGTAGACTTCAAGCTGGCACACACATGCATTGTACGTGTCAAAAATAACCTACTGGGATCTTAACGAGGCAAAAAAGAATTATTGGCTATATCAAAAAGAAAAGTATGCACATCTCTCTAAAAAAAAAAAAAAAAAAAGAACGTACAGGTGCTGAACCAAAAAGAGATACCGCACGGCGTACAAGAAAAGGAGTAGAGGTCCGCACACTGTGTAGTAGTCTTGGTTGGGTCTTCGTCAGGTATGGGTGACCCATACCTGACGAAGACCCATAAAGGGGTTGAAACGTTGTCATTATTAATAAACAATATACCTGGGAGCTACTACACAGTGTGCGGACCTCTACACCTTTTCTTTAAAAAACATTATTGGCCTGGTATGAACGGTGGTTGAAGTCACAACTTTAATACAACCAATGGCTCATTTTCAAAGCAGGTTTGACATGCCATAGATGGGCACACAGCCTAAAGCCAAACAGCTTTTTCTTATGTGATTGAAAATAAACAATCTATCACCACCTTCAGCTGTCCCCCCCTCCTCTATAAGACACGTCAACGAAAAAAACACAACAAAAACTAGTTTAGTCAGAAAACTATAGTCCTGAACCCATTATTACAGGCCACACAGACAACATTCACACCCCCTCCTGTTCCAAGAACAACAGGCTCTAACATGTTATTAAAATTTGGTCGGGGTGGAGGTGTCACTAAACCTGTGCAGCAAAGCCACCATGATGTTTTTTTTTTCCTTTAACTTCCCCATGTCATGGTGCTAATCCAGCACCTTAGGTAGCTGGTTGTAATGGGTATGTTGACAGCGGCCTACTGGTTAACGCGCTTAACAGGCTGAAGCTAACGTTGGTGTTATGGTTTGATTTTAAAAGGCCACTTATTAATCTGCAAGTGTCACATAATACGCGTTTATTTATCACTTTCTAAACAGGTTGATCACATTTACCGGCCTTTACATTCATTTTCGACCATATCGATGAAACGAGCGGTGTTGCTAAAGCAAAGTGAAAATAGGAAGTGGCTTTAATGAACTAATGTTAGCGTAAATTAGCTATGTAATAACTCTGTACTTATTTAGAGTAAAAGAGTAACGTACTGTGGTGGTGTATCTGTGCAAATTGACCACTTCTTCCACTAATCACCCAAATCCTCCGCTTTTTTAGCCATCGTGTTTGTTATTCGATGTGACCAAAATGTTGAAACAACGTCGGCACTGTAACTGTACTGGTCCGTGTTGTTTACTAGTCCACACTGAGGTCATTTGACGCACGTCACCCGGAAATGTTTCATAGCCATGGGATAAGGTTTCGTGATCGTCAAAATAAAGCTCTGTGGGCGGGGTATTCGTTCTACTGTAGATATCACACGAACTGGGTCCATTTAAACTGGACATGTTTTTTAATGACAATACAGAACCTCTTGTTAGTTCCATCACTTCCATGATATTGATAATCATTCTAATCACTCAGACAGGGTAAGGAAAGTAGTCATACTCATATACAGCAAACAAATGTTTTTTTTTTAAAAACACATTTGTGATTTGTCACAACCTTGATTGTAATATACGGTAATAAATCCAACCCTATCAGTTACCTTTCCATACCCAGTGTGTAATTTCATAATGAAAAATGTCCACTGCAGCTAAGGGGACAGCAACAGGTTGACACTCCAGAGCTCCACAATTACTCTCGATATAGTTTAGAATAGCAATTTCTGTTTAGCATCATGTTGTCTATTTTCCCCCCAATTAAATGTCATGTAGTGTAGTCGACTTCTGTATTGCATTCAACAATCAAATGTGGACGTTTCAATCAAAAAATATCTATTGTAAAGGAGTACATGGGGGATTTATGTTACTGAAGATACAAAATAGATCCAGTCAAAGGAGAAGTCAAATGATCTTTTATTTTCATCAGTTATGTGGCAGTGGCTCAGGAGGTAGGAGTGGCTGTCTGGGAACCACAAAGTTTGTGGTTCAATCCCCACCTCCGTTTACAAATGTCCCTTACTGCTACTTACTCCAAATGCACATAAGACAAGCACATAAGAAAAAGGCACTAGCAGAGCATTTAGAAATGCAGACCATTCAAAAAGTGAAGTTCATTGCAGATGTCAAGGTATCTGAGAGTTTAGTTGCAATTTTATCTGCAAAGAGTAAAACAAAAAAAATTGTTAACATAAATTAATCGGTCGAATAACAACTACTGATATAACCTGTCAATTCAAATGTTTAATACCTGCTCTTTTCTGTTTCTTTTTCCTCTTCTTGCTGGCAGCTAAGAGTGCCTGGCCCTGTTGAAGAGGGTCGACCTTCAAGATGTCCCTCAAATCCAGAGCCTTGGCTACAGCTTCATCTGCAGTAACACCGGTCTTTGACCGAGATTTTATCTCTACAGTCATTGGTCCAAACTATTTTGTAAAAACAAAGGGAGAGAACAAAGGTGATATGTGAATAGAACTTTTCAAAACCTAGAAAATGTTTTTTGTTAACGACCTATGTTTCAAAAGAGTGTAATACCTCTGGGTCTTGTTGGCCTTCCATTGATTCTAGTTCATCTTCAAATTCTTGCTCTTCTACATGGAAATTATTCATTTCCAAATCACAAGTTGGTTCATCCTGACCTTGAGTCATTCCAGCCGTTTCCATGCAGAATCCCATTTGGACATCCACACAAGATGATCCTGAAAGATGTAATGTATAAAACATGTAACAAATAACAATGTATGAGATTAATTACTAGTACATTTGGGGTCAAACTTATCAAACCAAATTACCTAATATTTTCCTTTCTATCCTACAGTTTTTTGTTAGATTTAGATCCCAGATGCAATGTAATCTGTGTTTTATGAATTGTCACTTTTATCAGAAATAACTGAGTCCTTCAAAATAATCTGTTCATCACCAACCTGCTAATACCTCCTGATTTCCCTTCTCCAGTTCATCCCAGTCAAATGCTTTGCCCATCTCTGTAACAATCTCTGCACTGATATGGGTGGGGAGACTGTGTGTTTCTGGGGGATGGGTAAAGTAGCTGATCTTTCCCCTACACAACATAATGCACATGAGTTGCCAACATTAGACCGCATTAGAAGAAAGTCGATTTTGTCATTTTAATGCTTTATATACAAATGGCAGCATTTTACAAACCCTGTCCAGTCCATTAAGACACTCTTTGCTGCTTTGTCGCTATCAGGTAGGCCTCCCTTTCTCAGCTTTCCTTGTCGTCGGGCAAGCAATGCCAAGAACTCGGGAGCAGTTTGGAAGTTTGGAACTCCGTAATGCTCCATGATCTTTGGATAGAACATTGCATTTGTGACAATATGTACAATACATAATCAAACCAGGTACCAAATATCCTAACTTAAAAACAAAACACTTATACCTGTGCTTTATTACAGCGCCGCAATATGGCCTCTACTGGAGGGAGGGGATCCACAAGCTGTTCAATCTTTACACAGTTACGAAGAATCATCGCTGCATCGGTTGTTGAAGTTGCCATAACAATGCCGGGGCAGTCCAGAAGTTTAATGTGTTTGTCCAAATGCACCTCTTGAAGGCATCTGGAACGAATCAGATAATAGTAGTCGTACAAGAAGACATCACACAGAACTTTACATATCGCAGAATTTATACTTACTTTGTCACCCCAGGAGTGGCTCCAACATTGCATGCCCGGGCCCGTTTCAGACTGTTTATCAAACTACTCTTACCCACATTAGGAAAACCTATAAAACATGAATGGTTGGTCATTATACAGCCTGCATATCTGCCTTTTGTAGAGCAACATTATGATGATGAGAAATATGGCACTCACCTACAACACCCACAGTGATGGCCGTCTTTATGTCCACGGTACGACAGTAGTTCGCCAGCAGTTTCATCAGACAATCTGCTCCGATGCAAGCACTGCTACCAAGGAGCTCTGACGTGGCTTTTGTCACAGGTACGTTGCTTCGCTGCTGCTCATGGAGGGGCCCAAAGAAAATATATTAAAGGTTCAATTGGATTGCACCTTCTGCATATGAATTGCTCCACTGCTCTAATCATTCCCTCTAATAATAACAGTTACAGGCCCTACGGTCACAACAGAGGAATAATGTCTAAAACTTGCATACCAAGTTCTTATTTTGCATCTGCGTGGAGGCTTTAAACGCTACAGTTGGAAACTCGTTGCGTAGATACTTGATCCATTTCTCTACAATTTCCTTTGACACCAGATCTATATAGAAACACAAAGTAAATGTTATTGAATGGTAAATGGGATTGGATCAAATTCAGATGCACATAAAACCCTTGTAAAAGCATCATGAAACCATGTTATGTGAATTTCTCCTGTCAACCTACCAATTTTATTAAGCACTAGAACTATTTTCTTGTTGGTTCCACTCTGGATGACAGCCTGCTCCACCTGAGGGCATCGGCAGCCAAGAGGGTCACGTGCATCCAGAACTTCCAAAATAACATCCGAGGCCTCAACCACCTTAAACAAGGAAAATGTTCATTTAAATAAATCACTACTACACTTCACCTCATTCATCTGTAACAACTACAGATAGCTATACCTACCTTTTTGAATTCTCTGTAATAAGCCTTTCTTGAACTTTCACTCTCAAAATTGACATGCTTCTCTAAATTCTGCATTTCCATCTCCTGCAAATATAAAGGAGAAAACGTATTACATATGCATTAATCGTGCCTTTCTTGTGTCTCCCTCATTTAAAGGGGTTAGTAATTACCCTCTGCTCAAACTGCCTTTGGCGCTGTAGAATATCATTTTGAAAGGTTAACAAGTTCCTCCTTTTCATCAGCTGTTGTCCTCTTGAGATTCTCTGCTTTTCTTGGAGGGTCTCCAGCTGATAGCAAAAGAAAAAAAATCAAAACAGTTCTAATAAAGAAAACAATGCAAAATCCTTTTACAGTTAAAACAGTGAGGAAGAGTGTCAATAAATCACCCGTTGCCTCCTGATGTCTTCTGGATTTCTGTCCTTCCCACGCCATGGTGATGACCGCTCTGCTGTATTTGTCTGACCAGAGGCATCACTCTTTCCTCCGTCTTGAGCCTTAGAGGGGAAATGGCACATTAACTGTCTCAAAACTAGCATGTTGGGGATAACAACTGTGATTGATTGATTATGCAAGTTCTAACTAAATGTTTTTTAATTTAATTCAGCAGCATTGTGCCAACCTAGCCTTGGATCAAGACATCATAGATGTATTAATCTATTCTAGTCTGACTTTGGCTTTAAACAAAAATCTGATTAGCAAAATAAATCTTGATCCAATTAAAGGCTAGTACCACTACCAACTAGCACCAGCAACTAAGCAAGCATAACAATGGATGATCAACAAGAACTATTTTTAACCTGTACAGCTGTTCGGCTGTTTCTGATTAATTGAAAATGGTGGAGCCTGTTGTGGAACATGTGTAATGTGCTTAATCATGGATACAAATTTCAATCAATCCATCCATACTTACACTTAAGTTTATTTGAGATTTATGACAGTGATTGAGCTATTTGTAGGCCTATTATTGCACGCTGCATATTATCTACACAGAGCCAAGTCAAACCCAGCGAGCAGTGACACATTTGAAGCTCCCACGTGCAGTGCAATCGATTACCAGAACGTTTAGAAGGGCTCAAAACAAAACTATCACATGGTGTCAACTTCACCTCATGTTTGCATGCTTGTGTCTAAACAGTCTACTGTAGTTATGAATAATGATTAGTATGCAAAAGTCTGTAGACAACTACTGTTACATGGCTACTTCTGTTACGGTTACAGGACCATGGGCTCCTCAGTCCTGGCTAACGTTAGCTATAATGCTAGATTAGCAATTTACCTTAGGTTTTCCACGGAAGCCAAGGCGTTTCGCCCGCTTTTGTCCTGTAAAATACAATAAATGACAACATTCACTTTAAACGGATATGGTCTGCCAATACATGTACGCTTTAAAGATATATAAATATATATAAAAGTAAGATCACGTACTAGTACGTATAGCTTTAGACGTCATTTCACGTGCGGTCAGCCTGCGGAAAATGCGTTGACACGTGCATTGAAATCTGATTGAAATGCGTCATTAACAACATCCGGTAAATAACAAAAATAAAAGCTCCGCCGCACTACAAATAAATGGGCGTTTCTAAGAGTTGTGTGTTGTGTGTGCACAGTCAGTCAGTCAGTCACACACGCACACACACACACACGCACACACGCACACACGCGCACACGCACACACGCACACACACACGCACACACACACATACACGCACAATAAAATACATTAACCTATTAAGACCTGAGGCTGATTAAATCCTAAGGCTGTTTGTAATTTGTCACAATTTAAACACGACAGTGTTTAAAGTGCACGGAACCTACACACACGTGCACAGAAGCCATAATAATGCATCCAGCCTGACCACGCATGAAATGTGGCAAAGTGTGCATGTTGTAGCAATATCCCAAGATAGCTATTGCCGCTGCTGGCGGACAGAAAGAAACCTTTCACAGCCTCAGCCCCTCCCTGTTTGCCCACCATTTGCCTCTGCATGCCTCTGCCATGTCCAGCTCCTCTGACTCTGATTGCCCTGAGTAGAGTGCCATCACCTGTGCAGGGGACCAGCTGAGCCTGCATGGCTGGGTGATGATGATGGAGCTCCAGTGACTATTTAAGCTCTGCCACGTGTTTGTTCAGTGCTGGATCATATGTTAGTGTCAGGTTCTATATTCTGTCCTGCTATCCACCAGAGTCAAGTTTATGTGATCTTCTCCTGAGACTGAGATTGGGTCCTAACACCATGAGTTTCTGACAATGTTGACCTGCTTTATAGAGTAGATCAGTGGTAGGCTATACTAGATTAGGGTCCACTTGAGAGAGAACACATAGTGCAGTGGTTGGTGCTCAACCTGTGGGCCAGTGTCCCGTCATGTTTTGGGGGGTCCCCAGAATCCAGATGACAGTGAAGTGGCAATATAAGGACATTTTAATACCTCAGTAAAAAACGTACCCAAACATTGGCCAAAATGTTAAATAATATGAGAAAGAGTCAAAAGTTTAGAAAATAGCAGACCTTGGCGAGTCAAACTGAACTTGTTCAATTCCATGTGCTTGTCAGGGTGGGGGTCCCCAGTTCAAATCTTATTTTGGGGGGTCGTTTTTTTTTTTTGGGGGGG
>OOFJ01059461.1:0-13935 GCA_900323375.1 Benthosema glaciale
AATGAACCAGTCAGTGTGTTTGGTTGGTTGGTGGTTGTTGCTGTGTGTGTGTGTGTGTGTGTGTGTGTGTGTGTGTGTGTACGTGGGTGTGTGTGTGTGTGTTTGTACGTGGGTGTGTGTGCGTGTGCGCTCTTGTGTGAATTTTGAGTGACTATGATGTGCGTACATTCTACATTGCCTGAATGAAGAATATGGATGCTGCATAGTTTTCTATTTTATTTCTTTATTTTCTTTATTTCTTTTTGTCAGAGTCTAATTTGGAGCACTTGCATCAGTCCTGCAATGTTGCTGAGATCGTTAACATAATTGCTCAAGTCTCATGGGAATGCTCAAAATGTAATCTCTTCAAGGTCACGAAAGACATTTAGCCCCTATTAACTTTTGGTGACTTCTTGTGTTATTTGCTTTCCTTTTTTTGTTTTTGTAGAAAGCAATGACATGTGTGGCCACTGTGATTCTGAATTACAACAAAAAAAATATGCAGGATATTAACTGGCTTCTATTTGTGGTAGAGGTTGCTGTGAAAAAAGGATATATGGAGGATTTTAAATGGCCTCTGTTTGTGCCACAAATACACCGTCAGTGTTAAGCTATTCCATTTATAACTCAAGGAGTGTACGAAATAAATGTAACCAAAATGGAGCCTTTTGTACACTTTCTGAGTTGTTGACACTGGGGATTTCACCGTGCAGTTTTTTTTCCAGCACACCCCAGAAAAAGCAAGATAAGAAGACGAAGCCTTATGGCTCATTAGCTGCGGGACCGCACATAACATCACGTGTACTCATACCTCAAAACCCTTTTTCTTTACACGCAGGTGAAATCCCACAACCGCCTCTGATTGGTCAAAGTTCAGGAAGGTAAATGCTTCTCGTGGTGCCTCCCGCCGCCTCCTCCTCCTCTTCCACAGTGAAATCCAACACCTATGACATCACATGTGTGGTCTTGGCTCCTCCCAGGCAGTGCCTGTGAACACGGCTCAGTGTGTGAAAAAGCAGTGCCAGTGAAGGATCTCCTCCTAAAAGCACCACACATTGCTGCCTCTGCCACAGCTGGAGACGCAAGGCAATTCCTCCCATTTAACGAAACATTGTCAATGGAATAATAACTGAGGAGGAGGACAACAGGGAAACCACAGTGCTGCTTTACTTTTTTTTTTTTTTCTTCTTTTTCTTCCAAGAGACATCTATCATCAAGGATAATTTTACTTGGGATACTGTTGGATTAGATTGGATTGGATTCTTTTGGAATTGGATTTTTTTTCTCTTTCTCTGGCTCTCAGGAATAACTGACTAAAGATAAAGGGAATTGGAAAAAAGGATTTATTTGTAAGGGACCTAATTTACATGCATGGGTAAGTGTGACATTTGTGCCCACGGCATGGTAGTAGCATGGTAATGATGAAACAACCAACAAAGGATTAGTTCTGAATGAAAGTAGAAAGCCATGTTCTGTACAGGTGTTTTTTTTCTGGCTAAGTATTAACTGGCTTAGCCTTCATATCCCGCAAAATGAAAGTTAACTTATCTCTTGTGAACAAAAACAAAGTAACTTGATGTGATACACTTCAATAGAGAGGTATTTTCTTACTATTCTTTTGTCCCCTTGCCTTTTGTCCTTGTTCACTCTTGCTTGTTAAGCCAAAACAATAGTTTAACCTCGTCTTGGCTTAACTCTATTGGCTGGCTCTCTGGCAAATTGCCCTGTCTGGGGTGAGCCCTCCCCTCTTTTTTCAGCGGACTTTGAATAGAGGGGCCATAGAGTGTCCCCTTAGCTACTGCTGCTAAGGTGAGGCACCCTGCCGTTAGACAGTGTTAAGCCTACTCTGAGGCCAAACAACCTGTTTTTCCAGTTGTCTTTATCTCCCTACGCAATCTTGAGGCTAAAGTTTCAGCAAAAAAATATTTAGCTTAGAAAGAGCTATTGAGGGGCTTTGAAATCCCAAATCAGGGCAGGGGAGAGGTTTTGAATGTTCTTGTGACTTTTGGAAGCAATTTGTGCATATTTCTTATTATTTTATTTCTTCCTTGGCATAACCGATAAGTGCTTGCAATAATGAGATTCAAATATTTCAATATCTGTTTTTTTTTTGTTTTTTTTTACAGAGATCATATCAGTGTGTGCTGGTAACTTTGGTAGCTTATATATATATTTTTCTTATCTTTCAACTCCTGGTGTTAAGTGTTTGACTGTTCGTTTAACTATTACAAATAGTTTTTGCTCAGAGATGTTTAGGCAGGTGTTGCACAATTAATCTGTTGCTCAATACAAGGAGCTGGTGTCACTAGGGCAAACAAATAGAGAGGAGAACAAATATATTTCTGTGGTGTGTCTTTCAAAGCTGTCTTGAACTTTCAGCGAACAGTGTGAACGTAAAGACAACATGTCTGTCTCGCTTTGTTTGGCATGAAAAGGCGAGACCTCCCTGTGGGTCCATCTTGCTGGCCCGGGAACGTAACATTTTCTTTCTCTCCTGGTAGGCCTAAATCTGAAGTCGTTTGTTTATCGGTTAATCATTGACTAGTATGAGTGCCCTGTTGGTCTTTGCTAGGGAGTGGTAACCCAAACATTATGATGAAACTTCAACCTGCTGGGGAAAGTGTTCTGACAATGAAGGCTAATAATGCTAAAATGTTTTGGCACACATCTGTTTGTTTCCTCAAAAGCATAAACTAACAAGTAAAACAAAAACACACAGTCACATTCTATGTCCAAATGGGAACATCCGTCCCAGTCCACAGTGGCTGACCTTTGAGGGTTATCCTTCTTCACCTTAAGCCACACAGGCCATTAACCCGACATTCCACTTTTATGGCTACGACTCAGCCACAATGTCGCCGTCTAAGTTCCAGTGAGGCTGTGTGCAAACACGGGGGATCAATGTCTAGGACGGTGGATGTGAACTTAAGAAACAACTTTGATTGTTTGTTTTCAGCAATACTCTTTACTACGTTGTAGTATGTTACCTCTGTCAAACATAGTAAATCCATGCCTCCTTGAATTGGCTCCAGTTTCAAGGTTTTTCTTGCCTACCTTGTAGAATGCTTTCAGACAAAGCTCTTTATGTGGAGTCAATCACTCAATCGGGCTCTCTCCCTGTTGGAAAGCTGAAAAGTAATTATGGCCAGAGTATATGGATTTTTCCATACAACTTGATTTCTCATCATTGATGATTTGGATGACGTGTAATGGCCTTTTAATGGGTGATGGATTCACTTCACCGCTGCTGTCTCTCAGGTGAGATGTGAAAGGGCTTGCCTACAATCACGGATCAATGTCCGTGAAGGTGATTGCGTGAATGGTTACCAACAGATTTGGTCTGAAACACCAGACATGGCCAGACATCCCTTGTGGCTTTTATGGTTTGTGAAAGGCTAATGTTTCCATGTATTTATCTTTATCTGAGGCTTGGCTTCTGGAATCAGGACAGGGACATATAGTCAATACAAAACCTGCGGAGAGGAAATTTCATTCAATATCATTCAAGATCGTCGAGATATGTTTTGGACCATGGTAACAAGTCTGAGCGTTGTTATTTGACGGTTACAAGGCCTGGGCTAATTGTCAGTCCTCCATACTGCACAAAGTAATGTGTACAAAGCCACCGCGAGCAGCGGATGTGTCAGAGGCAAGTCATGTTGCAACGTGTGATGTCAGTCAGCGGCCACTGACTGAACACGTTAAGTGTCAACTGGCCCGATAGTCACTCCATGGTCTCAGCCAGTACACTTTATCTGATGGGACAACCTCTCATCCATTCTGACAGGTGCTGAGGACATATTGAGGGTTAAAAAAGAAAAGGGAGACTTGCAGTCTTCATCAACACTCAAATCAACAGCCTTTCTTTCTGCACTAACGGAGCATGCATTTGATTCCACTAGGTTTAGGTAGAAATGCCTCGATGTTGGGCTGATCGATTTTATGTGGACAAAATATTGATCAATACCTGGCTGAATGACTATTGGTGCTTGTGTGCAAAATACTTTATTTCCACACTGATATATTTATGTAAATAATCATCAATACAGTCACGTTAAAACTATTAATACATATGCCACATCACATGTTTACGATATCCAAACTCCAGGCAATATCAGTGATCGTTTTGATAATATAGGCTGCTAGATATTGACCAGCCGGGGGCCTATAGCACTATCTTGATATGTATGCATTCATACAGATTTGGGTCCTTGACATTGATAGCAATAACAACGTGGATGAACATCAAAGTGGTTGTGTGGCTGTTTGTGTAAATGTATCAGCATCATTGTGCTGCAACCCTGGCAGTCTCTAGTTTTTCTAAACTAGTTTATCTCGCAAAAGTATTTTTAGACTCTAAAAATAAGTGTGTGTGTGTGTGTGTGTGTGTGTGTGTGCGCCATGAGCCTAATGTTGAGAGATTAAATCATGTGGTGTTTTATGCTGTTTTTTCCCCTAGATTTTTCCTTCTGGGTCACACATTTAGCTGTATGTATTACAGTTGTGTGGCTCTCAACTGAGGCACAAATCCGCTTCGTCAGGGAGGACATTTCCCCACTCGCACAAAACTCAATTCCACATCATCCCATTACGCCTCCTCACTGATTGAAACAGGCTACATTTGCCGGGGTGGCTGCATTCGTGCATTGTGCATATGTACTCTATTTGCAATGGCAGGGCCAAGGCATAGGCATGCACTCGTAGACATGAGAAATGTTGCAGCATTGCTTGGCGGGTCGGCAACATACAGTAGCCCATGTAAATGGCGTCATGTAATGCGCTATTTTCCGTAAATGGAAGACGGCCATGGATCTCTCTGTTGCAGTTATACCGCTCGTCTGATATGATGTATATGCTATTCATACTTGATTGATGTACACTTGACATTACATTAACAGGACAAAATAGTTATTTCTGCAGGGAAGCCAGTCAAGATAGATGGCTTGCCTTGTGGGACGTGGCCTTAGGATGAACCAAGGGGTCCTGGTTCACCTTGCTCTCGGCTCGGCCATGAGGGTAGAACTGGAATGCTAAACAACCGCACAAGAAAATGTAATGAAATATGGATTGATCTACTCCTGGGTTCTATGACACAGGGCAGGGAGAGGTTTTTTATCCCCCGTGCAACTGTAGACCTTGTTCTCTCTCCCTTAATGATTTGTACCAACGGCTGACCTCGAGTCTCGACCAGACATTTTGCTTGATTACGGGGTCTGTTTCGCCAGTCTTTATTTTTATTTTTTACCCAGCCTAATGTTAATCCCTCTCCAAACAAATAGATACTGCTTCTGGTCTCAAACAATGTACAGTAAAAGAAGCTGTCTGGCTGTCATATAATCAAGACAGAATGACTAGGGGAGCTAGTGTTCAAATTACGGTCTTAGACATGCACACACTTAGAAATACACTACAGCAGTTTGTGAGTGAAGTGTATAGTGTGTGTGTGTGTGTGTGGGTGTGGGTGTGTGGGCGGGGCGTTATACAGTGACACCGTAGCGATCGGTATGACGTTTGCTATCTGTTCTTCTCAAAGTTGCTGACTGTCAAACACGAGGCACGAGCAGTGATCAATAAAAGGTCATGTAGCGTAACAGAATCTTGGACGAGGTACAATTGAGCGAGTGGAATTGAAGAGTCTCAGACATGCAGTGAACGTGCTGTGCTGCACACATACACATGCATTGAGTGTAGCCCCTGTGTTATACTTTAAACACGTGGCCCGTGACTCCTTCTTGTCTCCCCCCCCTAAGCTCTTGGCTCTGCGGCTTGTTTTGGGAAGATGGATGGAGGTTCATTTGGTTTCATTAGAGCGCCTCTCTTATTTATAGCCCGTCCGTGGCAGGGCCAGGTTGGCCCCATTGTGCCCCTGCGAGGATGTTGGGGGTGGTGGCGTTGATGAAACATTCCTGTGTGTTCAGGGCGTATTCTCTGAGAAGAGCACAGCTTGTTTAGGGGTGTGCGTGCGTGCGTGCGTGTGTTGGGGAGGGGAGGTGACAATGCAAGAAGCTAGTGCGAGGCCAGCCAGGCCACTGCAACTCGATTCTGCCAGTCCTGCCTAGCTACAGAGTCTCTATTTGAGAAGCTTCCTTCGTCCCCCCCATGTCAAACTGGGCTGCCTCAGCTTTATTTGTATTGGGCTATGTAATTACACTACTGGCAAGGATGCGGCGCACGGCACGCCACTGCGATCCCTTGCTTTGACGGAAATAGAATAAAAGTCGACACAAATGTCGTCTCAACTCAAGAGCGTCACCGCTGAGACATGGAATGGAGTGGGTACCTGCTAGACTGCGAACTGAGCTCTTTGCTGGGGTCCCCTGGGGGCTCAGTAAAAACACACACTGTCATATTTAGGGATGCACTCTTTTGAGAAGTCTGCCATTCCACACGGCTCCAATCCCAAAACCTGACCCTGCCTACCTTCCTCTCCCCTCCCAACTCCTCTGCTCAGCCCTAGAGATTACCACTCTGCAACCCTGGAGCTGGGGATGCTGTCTGCCTCGTAATTTGACGGCTAATCCCCTGTCTTCTCCCTACAAATCTCCTCCCCGATAAAAGCAGCAAACGCGGAGGGGGCGTGGAGCTGGGTTCATCTTCCTTGGATCACGTTCAAGATAGCCTGGCCCAGCCTTTGTGGTTTCTGGTCTAGAGGGGCGGGTGCAAGGAGTACAAGGAGGCATCCTATTGGTGCCGGCGTGTCCACGGTGATGGATCCTATTGACTCACTGATCTGAGTATCTCTACTCTTCCTCAAGAGTAGAGAATAACATTTAATTTAAGTCCCGGATTGTAGCAAGTTAAGTAAGTTTGTAAAGCAAATTTCATAAGTTGCAAGACCAACAATTACCACCTGGGGTGGGGAAAAACTTTGTCCTACACAAACATTAAATTCCTTTGACAATGAATGGACAATTGTTTGTGTAAATACAAACATTGTGTAACACAAACATTGAAGATGAAGGTGAGGACGCAAATTATGATTGGCCGGAATGAGATGACGTATGATGATGTACGAATCACGATGATAAGATCGCCCCTCACTTCACGTGGGTGTGATTTCCTTTATATCTATTTGGTTAATGTTGTGAGATTATATTCTAGTCTAGTGCACAGTACACTGGCCAAAGCATCCAACATGTAGTTTATGCTGTCGACAGTCCTGTTGGGTTACTAGCCGTGTCAGTCATCTCAAACTCTTGGGCATTATAGATGGATGGTTTATTATGGATGTTCTGCGTTTAACTATTTTGTTTGTGAATTGAAAAGAGATTGCAGCTTTGGGTCTTTTCAGACCTTAGTAAGGGGGTTGTGGTGTAATGTCGTTACCTGGGTGAACAGTGAACACATTAATGTTGCCGTCATATAAAGGTGCCTGGATGTTGATTATGCAAGCTGTACTTGTCTTAATGGACACGCAGTGTTATATTGACTTACAAACAAACGCTCAGTAGACTTTATTAACGCAAGCTCTCGTAGTTTTCCTTGCCTCTAAAGTCTGACTCAATGCCCATAATGCCCATTCCCCATGCACATTCATTAGCTGAATATGTTAGCCTAATGATCAGTGCCCTGCTGCCACGACTAGACACAAGGCCTCACTTGAAAGGAATACAATTCCTCAGATATCTGTTGACTTATTCCTCAGATCTTACACCAGTCACACACTGGCTACGTGACGAGCCCTTGTTAATTTCATCAATCTTTAGTCATTGTATGAGATTAAGCTTGTAGTGTCGACTCCTTGTAATTTATGAATAAAGTTCAGGTTAGCAAAGTTACTTCTTAAGATCTGCAGATCTTCATACATAGTACATCATTCACATGCTGAATGCGCTACATTTATATAGCACCTTTCTTCAAAGTGCTTTCAGATGTTTTGATTTTATTTTTTCATATTCACCCAGGCAAAAGCACCAACCTGCTCATCGCGAGCAGTTAGGGGTTCAATGTCTTGCCCAAGTACACTTCAACACACAGCCAGGAGGAGCCGGGTATCGGCCTGGGAACCTTCCGATACCAAGACGGCTGCTATACCTCCTGAACCACTGCCACAAATTTGACTTGATTATTAGCAAATATCTGATCCTTCACAGTGATGGATGGTTAACTTATACCACCAATTAGCCAGTGGCAGTTTACAGGAGGATGGTATATCCTGTGGTATTGGTATGTGATAATTTCCTCCAAGGCTGATTACTACTTCCTGAATGGCTATTCCCCTGTAGCAAGTTGGGCTTGTTGAGGCAGTCTTTGGCAGCCTGTAGATCTGGAATCAAAGGCGATGGTCACATGCTCCAACACGATCGCCTAGGTTTATAACAAGCCGCTGCAAGATTACATTACACCGGCCTGTGGCATTACTACGGCATGCTTTGATGACGACATCGTTGACCGTGATGGCCTTACATTTGTTGACCTGACAGAGGCACTTTAGGGGGCGGCAGGGTGGGTGGTGCATCCAGTGTCAGGTCCTGTCCCTGTGTGTCTGTCTAGCGTGCGTGATGGCCTGGTGTTCACTCTAATCACTGTCGGAGAACAAGGCAGCGTGTCAGGGAGAATTTGTCTGGATCTTTATTTTCAACACCATGTCGCGGTTGCTCAGTCCTACACAAATGCACTGAAGCTTTGGCATGTTGGGCGCTTGTGTGAGTGAGTGTATCATCATGCATGTGTTGTGTGTTCTCGTATGTGGTTAATCCTGCACACACATCCACATGTATCCACACATGCACCTGTGTGAATTGAATTAATTAATTAATTCATAAACCAGCAAAATCCTACAAACAGATTTCTTTAGGAGGAATTATCCACCTAGACTAGAGAGTGTGTGTGCGCGTGCGTGTGTGCGTGCGTGCGTGCGTGCGTGTGTGCGCGCATGCATGTACTTGCGCGTACTTGTGTGTGTGGGGGTTGCGTGAGTGTGCCTTGTTACCAAAACGGTTGCTCTACACTGGAGGTAATTGATAGTCTGGAGGTTGTCTCAGCTGCAGGTAAATCCTATCTATGTGCAGCTGCAGGGTGAGGGAGACAGGGCCAGGAGAGTGGGTATAAATAAGTCTACTAAGGACTAAGAATTCAGAATAACTAGAGGCATGGTGGGGAAAAGGAAAAACACTGAGAGGTAAGACGGCATGTCCCAAACAGAGGAAGGTTCCTCCTCACCACAAGACACCGTTTTCTCGCATGACTACACTTACCGCCACCTTTCTCTCACCGGGACTGTCTGGCACGCTAGCTTTACTCAGGATTCCCTGCTCACTTGGTGCACAAGGTCAAAGCATGTTAAGCTCGTAGTGGCTTCCACCCCCTTTTTCCTAAATGTTTCCGGATCAGATTAAAAAAGTCGTTGCTCAACCTTTCGAACAGGGGGCCGTAAAGTTGCAGAGAAAAGGGGTGGTGGTGGGAGGTGGAGGTGGAGGGCTGAGTGAGAGATTCATAGGCGGTAATGAGGACATTGGTGGAGTGCAGGTCGTGGTGTTGTGGCTCTGGCCTGTCACTATAATGGACCTTCCTTTTCAGTCGGCGATCGATTGTGCTACTCACGGCCTCATCCGCCTGTTGTTCCTCACTCTTCCTGTCTGTCAGTCTGCCACCTTGGAGATGGAGGAGCAGGCAGGCAACAATCCTTCCCCAGACGACCGATACAGGGGCCAGATATTTTCTCATTACCTGAAAGAGAGTAGCCTGAGGTTACAGGTCCAGGAATGCCAGTGCGATTCTACAGTTCCTTTTGGTTAAGGCGATGCAACAGAAAGCCTCAGTCCTGGCTGGGGTGGTTGAATTAGCCGTAGCTGCCACCAGCCAAGTGGTGGTATTTGGTTGTGGTGCCTGGCACGAACTGTAAATCTGACACTTTGGAACTTAACCTTGCCATCACCTGCAGTTCCTGGGGTGTGATCTAGGAATGGAAAGGACAAAGGAAGTGTCAAGAGTGCTAGACTCTGCAGAAGGAAGAGGCAGTCTGCTGCCTGTCTCAATACACTGATTAACAACTAGTAACCCTATATACTTTGTTAAAGGTAAATAGCTAGCTTATCCACATCGTGTCGCATTGCGACTGAATATTTATATATTATGTTATTATTATGAGTTGCCCTAAATGGGGCCACTAGGGTTCGTGTGGTTAAGTGCCAACGTTTTAGCAGTGCCCCTTAGTAAAGATCAGCTTGCTCTGGTATAGTGATAAACATAGGGATAAACATAGAGCCATTATTCTTCAGTTTTATTGCATTGTAGGGTGGTGAATTCATCCCCTGCTGTCCGTTGTGCTGGAACAGGGGACAAGACAGTTGAGCTGAGAATCCTTCATTCTGGTGCCCTTTATCGGCCGTTGCCTGCCTATTCCGCACTCGGGCTATTTTACATTTTAAATCCCTGGGCCTCTGGAGAGCGATGGGGATATATAGCTCCATCTGCTCCAACAGACTGGCTCATAGCTCAGACAGAGACAGGAAAAGAGAGAGAAAGGGAGAAGGAGGGAGAGAGAGAGAGGACATGATCGCAGGAGGGAGAGGCCGGGGGATAGAGTGAAACGCAGGCTGACAGAAAGACAGAAAGGCTTATTAGAATCTGCCTCCTTTCTGTAGTTAGACACTGTCTGAGAGTATAGTCTTCCCAGAGTAGAACGTAGGTAAGGAGCTGGTTTAAGACCTCTGGGATCCTAACCCTCCCTCTACCCATTTGGAATGTCAGCTCTGCCACTCCAGGCAATTTAGGTCTGAGCAGTTTGACGCAGACCTGGGATCTCGTCCTGTTCAGCGGATAACACAGCGGCGTGTTTGCCTCAAGCAAATTCACATTCGATTTCTACCATATATGTTTACTTTATGTATTTTAAAACGCTCTCGCGAAGGAGTCACTAACCTGTGCGTGGTTTCCAAAACCCTGCCTCTCTCATATGACAGCTTTTCTGTATCCGCCATGTAATTGTGAGCAGCAGTGGAGATCCTTATTCCCTGCCCCTCTCTGAGAGTTAGCCTAACCCTTCCCTCTGTCAACAATAGGGCTTGTTCTGCTGTACCTTGAACCACACAGGATTATTTTTCTTGTCTCTTTTACATGCACGGTTGTAAGATGAAATAACAAAACTCTTGTGTCAATATACAGCTCCGTCGCCACTTTCCAGCTCACACTGAAGGGGGGAGAGAAAAAAAACCCACAATGGACTCGTTTGTTCTCTCCCAGCCAAATTGAAATAAGCCTGGACGAGCACACCTAGTTCTTGCAAGAAATACAAAAACAAAACAAAAGGAAGTGAGACACATTATACTCTGCTGTAATAATGACATTCTACTTCAGATCCTTCCTTTCTTTCTTTCTTTCTTTTTTAACACCATGTTCAACTCATTTGATTATACTATATACACTATCATATATTAATGATGTGGCAGACATTTTAGCCTCCAGCTGTCCGCGATACAGTTCTGTCATCAAGCTCAGGACTCTGTTCGCATGGAGGCCCCAGGAGGTTTCCTGCCGGCCTCTGGCTTCAGTTCCAGGCCGTTACAGTCTAGATAATCTGGCCTGACACACCAAGATGATTTACAATAGCCAACTAGTCTGAGCGTTGACTGACTAAGGGTAATTGATTTAGAACAGTGAACACACCTGCTGAAAGGCATGGAGTTCCAGCTACCCCATTCATCCCCTTTTATCATCCCCTTTGGAAATGAAGGCCTAGTGTTCTCCTCCCTGTGCTGCCTGAAGAATCCTTCCAATCTCATTCTCTGTTCCTCTGTAGGTTTAATTAACAACGTTTAAACGTACCTCGGCGGAACGAGAAACTGCCTGTCTATGTGAAAGGAGGCTAATGAATAAGCATAGTCAATGTGGTCTCGCTTTTTCACATCGACTTGATAATTATAAATTAGCCTTAAACCTAACACAAATTCTTCACAATTGATATAAGCTATCGATATTATTTAAAGTGATCGATCTTGTGCTCTGGTTCGAGCCAAGTTGCAACAGCAACCCTCTGTTTTCTGCCCCTCCAGATCGAGTGAATGTCTTATTCGCCAGCTTTCTCTGCTCACATGCCTCTACTCTTTCCTTTACTCTGGTTGCGTGTGTGTGGGTGTGGGTGTGTGGGGGGACTAGTAGTAGTTGCATGGTGGGGGATTTGGGGGGGTTCCAGGCCTTCTGTGCTGCCTAGCCATTTTTACGGCACCATCTGTCCACAAATAAACTTTGAAGTGGTGACGTCTTAGGTTAGGGTCTTTCTCGCTTGCCAGCATACATTTTGCTTTGATATATATGCACATCTGCTATGGTGAACGTGTCTGGGTTTATATAGCTAATTTTATCCTCGACCATGGAATCATTCTTAATCACTCTCAAATAAAAACAGGTTTTTCGACACTTAGCTAGGTATTAGGATGTTTTAGGTATATTTCGAAATACCCAGTTGCCACATGCAATTCATGCAACATTTCAAAAGGGGTCATTTCCATGGGTATTATATGTCAAGGTGTACCAAGTCGGCTCATATCATATTTGTGTTCTATCATTGTGAGATTGGACATTTGTTTGGAATTCCTAGTCTTTCACAAGTTGTTGACTATATTCATTCCTCTCCAATCACCTGCATAGTTTGACTGCTTTTATTGTAAGCCAAACATGTCCCTTTAGCTGCTGAAGTTTGCGGTTTTGAACAAGGACAATGTTCCATTATGCATGATCAGCTCAGGTGATGTAGGGTTGGTATGCACGGCATTGCTTTTATATGATGAATGTCTGTTTTATATTGAGCTTGCCTTTGATTGATTGCGGGCCCTTTTGCCAAGCACTATGTAGCATAAGCCATTTATTCCTTGCTCTGCAAGTTGACAACGCCAATAATCACTCTCCTATAAATTCAAATGGAAGTGGCACTCTGGTATGTCTGTTCAGCCTTGTGTAATGCATATCACTTTTCATTCCCGGATTGATTTGCAGCTGGAAGAGATTGGTGGTCCCCCAGAGGTGATTGTAAATACCCATTTCATTGATAATTTATAGAGGTCCTTGAGTTTTGTTAAATGTTCACCCAAGCGGACTAAAGGCCAATCGACACTATATCATATGGATGCAGCCTTATATGCCGCGGTCGCTGCATTCTGTCGAGACGTGACTCAGTGCTTCAACCAAGTCACGACATGATCAGAAGGCCAGCTCAGTAAATCCACTCCTCGCACCGTGTGGATTCATCATCGTGTTTTCATCTGATGCGTCATCAGGAATGGCTGCTGTGCTACGTTTACTATTGCACAATTATTTCAAGTGGCCCTAACTTTTACCTGGTGAATTTTTTCACACAGCTATCACGTCAGCTATCACGTCAACACTTTCACTTGAGTTCTACACAATGGGGAGGTCAGTGTTCTTTACTTTTGGGTTACTCGGAGTCGTCCTATAAGGAAGCGTGCTGTTCTTCTTATCTCTAAGGTTTGTCGCACCACTCCATCTTCTTCCCGGCAGTAAAGCGTTAACAATTAACTCGGACGGAATCGGCTCGTAAACAAAAGCTCTGTAAAGCCCAATAGGTCACAGGACATTACCCTTTCTTTGGTGAATTTCAATGCGGGGCCTTGTCACACAGCCCTGTTAAGGCTATGCACCGTCAATCTTATGGAAGCAGCGTGGTGTCCGGGGACAGTTTGGACTTGAGAAGAAGTCATTTCACTATCCGACTTTACACTTTCATTTTCTCTCTGCTGTTGAGGCGGAAGGCCGGCGTTTCTCCTTGCAGAGTTTGTCTTTCTCCATGTTCACGGTTGGTGTGTGAGGGTTGTTTTTTTGCGTGTGATGAACCTTTCAGGGGCAGGGATACTATCAACATCAGGACCGTGTTTATAGAGCCGTCACAGCCGTCTGCACCAACCAACACAACACAATCCTTGCACTAACTTTTATCACCTCCAGAGATGGTCGTGATTAGCCCTGCACACAAGCCAGTCGTATATATCTCATATGCCCGCC
>OOFJ01059466.1:3790-8790 GCA_900323375.1 Benthosema glaciale
TCCCCCGCCTCCCCGCCCACCTCCGGGGACAATGACAGCTGGGATGACTCCGCCTCGGCCAGCGAGGTGGACGAAGCGGAGAGCATGCGCCTGTGGAACTCATTCAGCTCCATCTCCGACCCCTACAGCCCCTTCAGTTTCCAGGCCCCGCTCAGGACGCGAGAGCCTCATAAAGCAGGAGGGGTGCCCGCCGCCGGGGGTCAGGGGAAGAAGGTCTCCCGGACACTTCCTTTCTCCCCCCGCCACGCAGCATCATCATCAGTGGTGCAGGTGCTCCAGTACCAGAGGGAGGATGCGGAGGAGAGGCTGGACAGTGGCTTCTCTGAACCTGTTGTCAGCGCCGTTGCTGCTTCTACAACCGCCACGCCTTGCTTTGGCACCATCAAAAAGGTAAGTCTACTCTATCACTACACCTGCACTTGTCTCGCACCATCTATCTCTATCTCTCTCTTTCATTCATTCATTTGTTCAGTCCATATCTATCAACTTTATGGTTAGTGAGACTGTTTATTCCAAGACATACCAGATGAAATGTGTATGTATAGTCTCCTGACAAATTATAAATGGTAAATGGTGCATTTATATAGCGCCTTTATCCAAGGCGCTTTACATAGATTGTGCATTACATTCACCCATTCATACACTGAAGGCAGCGGAAACCATGCCAACTATTACCAACTAGCCCATCAGGAGAAATTAGGGGTTAAGTGTCTTGCTCAAGGACACATCGACACTAACTCTGGGGGAGCCTGGGTTCGAACTGGCAACCTTGCGGTTACGATCATCATCATAAGCTTTGTGTATCAGCTTTGTGACTGCATTTACAACAGGCCATTTTACAGCAGGTGTGATGAAATGGTATGACTTGGACCTGTCTTCTTTTCCCAGTCACAGGAGCAAAGGCAAAAAAGAAAGAATGATGCAATTCATCAAATAAAATAAATAGTAGAGAATTGTTGTATTCTCGGGGTGATCACTGTGGTGAGCCAAACCCCGCCAGTGCATGTTAATCCAGGCTTTTCCTAAAAGAAGATGTGCAAGACAAGCTCACACTTGTTATTTTATTCTATTATTGTAATGCGAGTTTATGGTGTTGTTTCAACCTGGCCGTGACTTCTCAAAGAATGTGGTCTTTCTCTGTTCTCTGTCCGTGTGAATGTGGGTCCTATATAGACAGTGATTGTCTGCTTGTGTTGTTGTACATGTGAGGATGAATAGAACACACCCAAGTCATAAGCACATCTGATGATCACACATAACTTATTGTAAAACTATGATTCATTTTATGGTATGTCCATTTCCTTGAGGTGTTCAGTTACATTTTTATTGCTGACAAGATGTAAATGTGTAGCTAAATGAGGAGGAAGTGATGATAGTGATGATAGTCTCTTACAACATTGCTTGTGCATGTGAGCTTATCCATTTGTGATTGCAGTTGTCTCTTCAGCGGTGCACACGTTTTTTATGTTCACGTGTTTTGGGACTGTGGGAACTTGGAGGTGATGTAAATCCTGTGCAACATGTCCCACTTCCAGGTTGTCTGTGATGGGGGCTTCTTTTGGAACCTCCCTGGGGAAGCAGTGTACTTTTTAAAAGCCTACGAACAAAGTAGACGTAGGTCTAATGGACAGCATTTTCATAGCCAAATAGGGCTATCTCATGTACTGTACTGGTCGGTGGCCACATGGACATGAACAGAATATTTGAAGTAACAAACGCAAACAAGAAGTAACAGAATAGAATGGACAATGACTGTTTGTCTACCTGCTGCTGACTAACAAGTGGGTCTGGATGAGGTTCAGCTAATTGTCTAAATGAGCTACACAGTAGCCTACTGCATATTACATTTGTTATTGGCTAGGTTATCCATGTCATCAGCCTTACAGGCCTACCCTATGGTTATGGCATGATGACAGGAGCAGGTGTCATAATGACTACAGTCCGTGTACTTGAGAGATAGTAGTAGCACTGATGACTTTCCGTTTCATCATGTATATGGTGTGGAACGGTGCCATTTTAAAGCTTGGATAAGTTGCAACTAGTGAACTGTATTCAGCGGTTAGGCTAATGTCTAAATAAATCAAAGTAAGTGAGCCAAGGTTGACTAGACTAATGATTGCTGTGGATTTTATTATCCCTCAAACCATTCCTTAACAGTTACGCCATAGTTCACATTCACGCTTCATTCACGGGCATTATTATGGCATGTTACTTAGCAACAGTACCAAAATGGTGGAGGAAATGAGAGGCGTTCATGCAAAAAGATGATGCTTTTTATGTAAAATCTAATGATGCATTTGATGCTGCACCCATCCTCATTAGTGTGCACTTCTAAGGAGAGTGTCTTTGAGAAGGGCAGTGTCATATTTACCCCCTCTCTAAACCTGGCCTAGTTATTTCAGGGGTTGTCAAATCGAGACATGGTTACTCCATTTCCCAACTCTTCTCTTCTGTGTCATCATTGCTTGCACAAGAAAAAGACGTTTTAAGGTCAACCACACCAATGCAACTCCTTGCAACTGCTATTGCAGATAATGGTTGCAAGTAGTTGCATGGCGAATCATTGTTCTGGTTTGGGCTTTAAACAGCAGTACATATCTTGATCAAAGGGACATGGTCTGCTCTGCTCACTGTTCTTTTTATCAAAGGGCAATGCAGGTATAATAAATTGATAAATACAAGCACTAACAAAGTTCACATTTGATGAAACTTCTTAAAGTTTCTTAAACTGATTAAAGATAGTGTTTTGATTTTATTTCACTGAACTTGATTCTAAACTATCAAGAGTTGTATCTTTCTCCCCTGCCTTCCCTCCTATTGACAATTGCCTCTCTTTCTTCTCCCTCCCCTGCAGGTGCGCTTCTCTGAAGACATCGAGGAGTTTTTCGCCAGCTGTAGCGAGGAGGAGGACCGGCGGGGTCCCTGGGAGGAGTTTGCCAGGGACCGCTGTCGATTTGTGCGTCGCTGCCAGGAGGTGGAACAGAGCATCGCCTATTGCCTGGAGGCTCAGCACCGCAGCCTGGTGTACCACAGGTTCACCATCTGCTACACCCAGGACACCTGAGGAATGGATGGGCACAGACCGACCAGTATGTGGCTTCTCAGCCACCATAAATTATACAGAACAAGCAACTCGTATCTCAGTAGCTTGAAAATTCTGTTTAACAATAGGATGCATACATATTTGGATTATCATAGCTTATGAAACACGTGCACAAAAGAAAATGTAGGACGGAAGCATTTGAAGAACTGTTTTTGAGTGCTTCCTGAGCTGTGATACCACCACCAATGTGCTGTTGGTTTATCAGAGACTTGATGAGACTGTGCAGAGCTCGGACTGGCTCCTCGCCATCAATTGGTTTTTGCTGTTTCTTGTTTTAATTTCTTTGTTTTTCAGTTGAATCTTAGTGGTGTGATGGAGTTGATTTAACATGATTCAGGGCAAAACCACAACTGCATAAATGTGTTATTAAAATGGTATGGACACTATGGTTGGGCATTTTTAAGGGCTTAACTTGTGGTTACACTGTGAGGTAGATCTCCCCCTTTAGGTTAATTCAAAATGCGTCACAATTAACTTTTTGAACAGGTACTAAAGTCAAGGGAGTCTTCTGGGAAAGTACACTTCCCCCTTAATATTGCACCTCATGCTGTTTCTTCTCTTGCAACAAGACAAACAGCCAGTTACATACTAGTGAGACAGTTTCAATTTCATCAGGTTTTAAATCTACTTTTCAACAACCAGGCTTCTAATTCATTATGATCATATCCGTATATCCACCCTGTCCCTAAAGCAGTAGCACTCTTGGTTTCACACTGACAGACCTGCTTTTTGCTTTGGCCCATACTGCTTTGACCTAAACCCAAATTTGGACTCAACCCTTTAAAATGGCAGTATTTTCCGTTACTTTGACCTTTGGGTTCAATTTATGACCAACTATTTGAGAATAACTACCCATAGAACATCACCAGCAGAATGACAAGACCACTATGTAGTTTTGTAACGGCCCCCCTGTGCACTTTTGGAAGTTGAACAGGGGGGACACTCGGTATCACATCAAGGATTTTAAGGCTTTTGATAAGAGTGATCTTAGTATTTGGATACCACCTGGTGTTGCATTCAGCTAGAGTTGGTATACTTCTCAGTAATCTCAGTTTTTGATCTTCAATGCCAAAGAAACTTATATAATTTTAACCTGGGTAATTTAGTGTTTAACATGCCTGGTTGACAGTATTTCTTTCCCTTTAGTCTTTGAAAACACTTTCAGGAACCTTGTTCCTAGTATTGAATACGGGATGATCTTAACAGATTGAGACGACAATTGCAGATACTGCTCCATACTTAGTGTAATCATTAATGATAATACATCTTGAGTATTCAAAACGTTATGCTATAAATGGATTCAAATGTAATGTTTGGTAATGCCAACCGTGGTATTCAAACAAAGTATGCCTTTTATATTTATACAGCATCTACACACAACTGTAAGGTATTTTTTGTTCCAAGGGAATCCCAACAGGGATTAGAAGTACTATATTGGGTGAAGGATCATGGGTGTGGATCTCATGGAAAGGTAATGTATCTTCATCCTGACTGAGGCTCTGTTATAAAGCAGTCTCTTCCCTGTGTCCAAATTAACTTTGTCGTAAAATTGTTTCATAATGCACCCATTGGAACTCAGCCCTTTGTGTGTGTGTGTGTGTGACCTAAATCATATTTCCATATAGTTGCAAACGTGAATTAAGTCTCCAATTTATTTCTATTGGACAAGATGAGAGGCGACATCCTGCATTGTGTCTAACAAACGTGTTCATGCCGCTATTTATTAAATTAAACCTTTCCCGTTTGAGTGAATGTAAAACATATTTTTGCAATATTGTGGAAATGCATCCTAAGTTGCATGAAGATATTTGGATGAAAATGGCTACAGAGAAGCCGTCTTTACTGGACTTCAACCCTTCACGTCTGTCCAGAGCGAGTGTGGTGATCTTTGCTTCAA
>OOFJ01059466.1:13790-15902 GCA_900323375.1 Benthosema glaciale
AACAAACAGCGAATAAATACATCTGGAAAGAAAAGCAGGTACACTTCCTCTGCAGTGTTAATTTTGTTGACTGAGATTATGACTTAAAGACTAAGGTTTTTGATATTTAGTTGACTAAGACTAGACTATAAGACTAAACAATTTCAGAAGACTAAATAGGACTAAGACTAAATGGTGTGTTATTCAAAAGACTACGACTTATCAAATCAAAATCTGTTGAAGAAATTAACACTGTTCCTCAGGATGCTTTCATAAGCAGTGGTGCTCAGCCACAGAAGATGAATTAAAGAAGTGTAAAAACGGCGACACTCCAAAATAAAGCATGCAGGACATGCTATGCCTTTTTAATCTGATCGAGGAAGGCTGGGGCTGAAACAAGTTAGCCTAGATAAAGAGAATGCATAAGTCTTTGTCCCGCATTCTTTATTTTGGAGTGTCGACCTGCCTACATGACTGATTGCGACCGTAGTGGCGAAACTATGAAAACCTGCAAAACCCGTCAGTCGGTTTGTCGGTCAAATCTCCATACAGTATGGTCATGCCTTGTGACATCACGCCTCCATATATGGTCACGCCTCGTGACATCAGGCCTAGTGACACAACGTCCATATATGAAGATCACAACACTGACTTCATCAAACTGACTTATGGAGAAGACTGGAACTGGATCAAATCCTAGATCTGCATATATGGAGCCGGCCAGCAACTCTAAATCTGACCTCAAACCACAAACCCTTAGATCTCCATATATGGAGCTGACCTTTTCTGACAGTCCAAAGTTATTAGTGCAGCCGCACCAGGCAGCCGGCGAAAACAAGAGTTCTCAACAAGCCGAAAATGAAAGGTTTCATGACACTAAATTTATTTTATTTTTATTTTTCGTTTTTGTTTTAGGTTTATGACCTCAATTACACCCAACAAACCTGAACTTTGAACATTCAGTGGATCTTCTGTTGTATGGAGTTTTCTCTGGGGTTTGGAAGCCTTTTGAGCTGCAATGAAAACATGCACAAGAGTGAAAACAGTGACATCTGCTGGCAAATCCTATTGACATACAGCAGGAACATCAGAGCACTTGTTTGACACAGAAAACCCAGACCACAGAAAATCTACTGAATGTTTTTTGGGGTGCAATTGAACTGAGCTGTTCTGACATTGCATATGTTGATCTAACCTCATCAAGCCCTGTACACTCAAGACACACTCCATATATATATGGCCAATATATTATATTTGATAATAAGATCATTCCATATACTGTGTAGGCTAAGGGTAAGATGAGCAAACAAATTAGTCTTGAGAAGTTCTTATTCAAAACATTTAATTGAAGGAATAGTTGCGCTCAACTCCTCCCATTTGTTTGTGAGGAAAAAATAAAGGGAGGCTCCACACACTCAAATATGTGCACAATCAATGTATTGCTGCAGGCTTTCGATATACTGACCTTCAGGCAGGCCCAAAGGCCTGACCTTCTTCAGGCAGGCCTGAAGAAGAAAACGCACAGCCAAACGTTTACTGTACCATCTCTGCTGTTTTCTAACCTCTAAAATGAAGACATTTCATAACCTGATCCTGTTTTGTTGTGAACACTCGGTCAGTTTCAAAGTTGCATACTGTGTTTGGATTTGCATTGGTGCTAATTTAAAATGGTGGACCCCACCCTATTGTAAACAAGTGTAATGCTTTATGGTGTCGTCCCAACAGTTTTTGTATGGAGTTGTGCTTGAAATGTACAGTAATTCTGCAAACTGTTAATAAATACTTACTTCAATGAATGAATGAATGAATGAATGAATGAATGAATGAATGAATGAATGAATGAATGAATGAATCAATCAATCAATCAATCAATCAATCAATCAATCAATCAATCAATCAATCAATCAGTGCAGTTTGAGCCTTAGACCTGAGCACCTGACCGCTTGTTTCTCTCTCAAAATCTGGCAACACTGTCAGCGACACTACCATGTCCACACCATGGTCCACAGCTAATGATGACAGTGTAGTCACTAGTCAGTGGCTACTAGCATATATCATGCATTGCCTTTATAAAAAAGTAACCAAATACCTTTATTTTGCACACTTGGCTTTCTCTCAACGAGCTTATAGCTA
>OOFJ01059472.1:1263-14694 GCA_900323375.1 Benthosema glaciale
GTAGCAAAAATCTACAAGCTCAAAACGTATTGCGATGCGAAGCATTGTGAGCTTGCAGATCAGACATTTCTGTTATTATGAATCTGTCTAAAGTGAATGTGGGATCTAGCCTGACACTCAGTCTGAATTTTCATTTAGTTTCACTTCATTATTCAGACTGAAAGCCCTCGCCACGGCAGCAGTTTCTGGATGGGCATTGTCAAAGCGTCAGTCTTTGGCGATTGGTTCATACTGTACCAACCAATCAGAATAATAGGAAAGCAGATGACATTGTTGTCAATCATGTGGCTATGGCTAACCCAGCTAACGAGTGCTACTATCATGTAAACAAAAGCGGTAAAATATGTCAGATGATGATGTTTATAACACCTGTCGTTTCTGTAAAGAAAGTATTTATAGCCAGATTGATACGGTTGCGAGTTACCGCAGTGGGGGCAGCCATGTTTGTTGTTTGACGCTGTGGAGTGACAGGGCTGATGGCCAATCAGCTGCTGCGATCAGATTCAGATGCCGTAGGCAGCGTCACCAGACCTGAATCGCCAGGACATCTTTTTTTAATGGTAGCGTTTCAGGGCTGGAGCCAGGCTATGTGAGATCTGGGAGTTTTTGATCCAATGAAAAGTATAACAAGAACTTATCGCTATAACTGCATTGGATCTATTAGAACACAGGTTCGTTTTCCATTTTCTAAAAAGTATCAATTTTGGACAAGGTTTCCACCCGACAGGATACAGAAAACAGAACTATAAGCCAAATCTGCGAGAGACATCAATAACACAGACGGAACCTTGAAGGAGGAGAGCTGCTGGCTCTATAACACGCTGTTGCAGAAGAGCTACTGCGTTTCATCATGAAAAATCTGGCAGACTGGCAGAACTGATTAATACATTTAGCATGGCAGTGATTGCCATGACCGCTGTCCTGTTCGGAACAGTGTGGCGGGCAATAGCCAATGAAATTTGTATGCTAATGAATGAAGTGTTGTTCATTTAGTAACAGCACTGCCTGTTCACGCCTGGGCGCGAAGGCCAGTGGGCCGCATTCGAGACATACTGGAATATTACAGAATGCCAAAATTCTCACTGTGAGAGCAGGACTTTCCAGTTTTTTTTCAGCTCGAGGCCCAAAAGAGAGATTTGGAATTTTGCAAGGACCCAAACTTACAAAAATACATTATTAACTAACCCATTTGTGCCCATTAAAAAAAACTAAAAACTAAAAAAAATGTGAAAATGTGCTGATCTAACTAACTCACAATGCAGCCTATTTTTGCTAATTTCATAAACAACATGAATAATTTCAGATTATTGTATATTGTCTATGATTTGCACCCAGTGCAGGTGTGGCCCGATTTGAACAAAAACATTTATTCAAATTATGAACGCGCAGCATCCAATTACTGTGAAACTTACAGTAGCTTGCACATTTCCACTATGTGGAGGAACAAATGCCACGCTTTTAACATTGCTATTAACTGCTACTAATACAGTATGATCACTCAATGCCAAACACCCACACTCCTGACCTGGTGCAGTCCTGTGCTCCGAGGAGCACTTTTTCTAGTTATTATTTATTCTTTTATGTAAAAATAGGGCTCTAACTTGGTCCAAGCTTTCAAAAGCCACTATTTGGGGATTTAGCATTGGGAAATATTGCGCCACCCCTTACCCCTTATCCCTAAACTTATTTGCATTTTCTTTCTTTTTTTAAAATAGTTCAACTAGACAACATTGACACATTGTGAGCTTGTAAATCAGCTATTTGAACTATTTTAAAATGTTTTAAAATAGTAAACAATGCATGCCAAATAAGTTTAGGGATAAGGAGTAAAGGGTGGCACAAGACATAGCTGATACTTTGTTTGTAGGAAAGCATACAACAATGGATATGGATTCTATGGATTTCAGAACAGAAACAAAACCTAGTTTACTGACACAGAAAGAGGAATGCTTACCTAGTGACCCGCGTTCATGGATTACCATCTACACCATGGGTAGGCAAGTGTGTTTGTCCTCGGGCCAGATTCATTCTAAGCCATTAGATGACTGGCCAGAACACAAATGTAGGAACTGGATCATTCAACAGACCACCTTACAATAATAAAGTATATTGGTGTCAAAAATAATCGATTCAGCAATGCATCGTGAGCCATGCAGAAATGCAATGCAGCAATGTGACATAATCGATAATCAAAGCCTAAATTATATAATACATAATATAATAACCAGTAAGACACCTGAGGGCGAGAAGCGAGGTCGAGGTTGCGTGCATGCATCCACCTGGGGCGCTTTGGCATGGGGGAGTCAGATCAACATATGGAATGTACTGGCCATATATGGAGGGTGTCTTCATTGCGCAGAGTTTGATGAGGTCAGATCAACATTATGGTATGTCAGAACAGGTCAGCTCTATATATGGAGATCATGTGATGTCACTGGAGATGACGAACTAACTAACTGACGAGAATTGCACGTTTTCATAGTAAATTAAACATTTGCCATGTTGTGCAGTAAAAGTGTGATGCATTGCAATGCATCGTAGAATAGAATCGTTACCTGGTGAATTGTAATAGAATTGAATTGTGAGGGCAGTGCCAATTAATGCACACCTCTAATAACTATACAAGTTCATTATAAAGATGTGTGTGGTATAACTGCATACCGAACTAAAATGTTTGGGAACCACTGATTTAACATCATATCATTATCATCCTCGGCCTAGGTATCAATGTTTGCAGGCCAGTTCTTGCCCATGACCCGCTTGGTGCCTACCACTATTCTACACAGTAAAATCCTCACTGTTCATTTATCCTATTGTGGCTGCACAAATGTAACCAAATGGGTTGAATTGTTTATATTAGTACACTGTCATAGTAGTTAAATTAACACAGAGGATATTTTATAGCTGTATTTGGCTGCACTTTAACATTAGAATAAGCTTTATATTCAACCTTTCCATCTTTTTCAATTAATTCCCAGTGGAGCTTGTACATTTATCTGACATTGATAGACAGGAAAACACACATGCATGCGTGTGCGCACGCACGCACGCACGCATTATACAAATGTAACCAAATGCACCTGTATATGGGTATTGTGCACTCTCTGAGTTACACATGTATTAACACTGAGGAAGGATTTTATTATTTAACAACATCTTCAAGGGCTTGAAAGTTTGCTTTGCTGTGAGACACCTCATCTCATATTCTGCATGTATGTTCCCTGGGATTATAAATAAAATAATCATTGTTTGCTCAATGAAATTTCTACCTCACTTCCCTCCGCTGATGATTATCGTGTTTAAAATATATCGGCTGGAAAATACACTCTGTAATTTGAATAGCAATGATTCCACCAAACGCGTCTGGCATTGGCATACTTTTGTTTGCTTTTATTGCATTTTTATCTTTTGAAATGCCTTCACAGTTTCCATTCAGAGTTAGAGACTGTATGAAATGTTCAATTAGGGAATGCTTGCACGTTCGAATATGACCTTTATTAACACATTTAACACATTTTGACTGTGTGTAAATGTTATATAGACATTTTGTGAATGATTACCTGTGCTTGGTTCTAGGTTATAGAAAAATATTTTTTATACCTTTTACACTTAAAAACCTTAAATGGGACATTCTCCGTAATGACTACTTTTACATTCCTATTGATACTTTTACCCAACACAACAGATGCGCCAGCACATTTCAAAATATAGGTGCTAGAGTGCCAGCAGATATGTCAGATATTACTCTGAAAGGTCCTCCCCTTCCGTTGTCCATTCCCCCAAAAAATAGGGAGGCATAATGTTCCATTCTTACCTCATGCTGGTCACGCTAAAGTGCAGGTGCTGTATCAGGTTTTTCTGTATACAGCACAGTATACTGTAAGTGTGGGGGTGTATGTATTGACCTGTAGCTTTGATCAACATCACCTCTCTTCTCAGAGCTTACAAAAGCTTCTGTGGGCCTTTATGTTCCTATTCAATTCATGTTGTAAACACTTGACTATGTGCGTGCGTGCGTGCGTGCGTGCGTGCGTGCGTGCGTGCGTGCGTGCGTGCGTGAGGATGACACTAACTGTCACTTTGCTTGCCCCTGGAGCCCACCTTGACTGACTGACTGACTGGCTGACTGGCTGACTGGCTGACTGGCTGACTGACTGACTGACTGACTGACTGACTGGCTGACTGACTGACTGACTGACTGACTGACTCGTTTAATCGTTTGCTCTCATTTACTCATTCCCTGTTGTTAGGAACACAACAAATTGACAGAATAAATTAAGTAACAGCCATGTTTCAATGGTTGGTTAGGATCGTTAATAAATTACTGTGCATGTAAACAATCAATCAAAATCAATAACTTCAAAATTAAGTGACCTAATAACTCAAAACCAATATCAAAATATTATGAAAAAAGGCCACAATGGACAAACACATGTGATTTGTTTGCACGTATGCTTAATGCATTTTATTGGACAAAACAAAGTCTCTGACCGATTGGAACCAAATACAGATAGAGATCCGATGGTACATATTATTCCGACGTGTGTTGGTCCCGATCGACTTTCCCATGCTCTAAGGACTCGCCCCATTACTAACCCTGTCCCTAACCCTAACCGCACGCGAAGCCATGTTGTCAGACTAATGCCCTGTCGGAATTACGAGTGGATCGTCCCCCACTGCCCCACACATACAGTACTCGGTGTAGCTTCAGTCGTTGTCATTGACAGAGAGAGAGAGAGAGAGAGAGAGAGAGACGTTTTTCTGTAAGGCTGTGAGTCACGGACCCCCAGCGAATTCCCCCGCTCCCCCAGGTGTGATATGTGACATCACACCTGGGGCATAAACCCGGAGGCATAAACCCGGATTCCAGAGGATGCGGGGCTGTAACCATGACGACAGATAATCCCAATAGGCTGAACTGCCAACTAAACAGCCTCTGGTGATTATACAAAAACAAACGCAAATAAACAGCTTACATTTTGAAGCATATGCTAACGGTCAATGCCTGTGTGCAAGTTGAAATCAATAAGCTCAAGCCAACATGTGGGACAGGCGGTCTTTCCGTGCGTGCGTGCGTGCGTGCGTGCGTGCGTGCGTGTGTGCGTGCCTGACTGACTGACTGACTGACTGTCACATACAGTACGTGCACGCGCGCTGTGTACTGCATGTACACTTTTTACACTTCTCGTACTCTTATTGCAAAGGCACTTTTGTCTGTGGCAGGGATCCACAGCACACACACACACACTGGAGTACTTACATCTTATTTTCTCAATGTCAAAAGAAAGGTCTGTGCAATATAAAGGCTTGGCACAGAATTTATCTTATCAAACATCAAAATGCATGCATGCAGTATGAAACAGGCACTTATAAGTCACAATAATGGACATTATGTTCATTATCTTATTGCACACAACAATGGACAGCAGGCAACCTGTCTTGATATGAGTGCCAGTTGTTCTCACGTCTAGACAATCTAACATCATGATGATGAGATTTAATTTGAATGACAAGGTGTCATGTTAATGGAGTGGAGTAAAAGTATTATGTTCTTATTTTAAATGCACCACTGGTATTTCTGCATTGAACTCAATCAGACAGTGTCATGCCTTTTTTTGGACATGCACGGACACATTGAGGACCACTGTGCATCAGAGATCAGGAATACAACTGGGGACGTTGCAGGGACGTGTCCAACTAACAATGCCCCACTGGTCACTTTTTTGGACGCCAGATGTGTTTGTACCTCTGTACCAGACTGTATCAGGATTATTTCCTAGTCTTATTTCTAGGAAATAAGTCATATTTCCTAGTCTTATTTCTAAAGGATTGATGTGTGTTTCCCAATCATTAAGCAAGAGTAATTATACAGTACTCACCAAACCCCTCCTGTACTACATAGTCTGCTGTAACATTCACCTCTATAATGTATTGTATCGTACCTACTTTCAAGATAATTACATAATAGCAATATTGAGTTAAGACAACTTATAGTACTTCAGCTCTGCAATGAGAAGCCTGATAACTGCTCTGAATAAGCTCCTATTTTAATCCATTCTGTCACTGGGCCGGTTGGCTTGAGTTTCCGGAGTGAATTAGACAGATGGTTATTCCTGGGTTTTCAAAGTGAAGATTGAAACTAACGCTTGCCTTCGCCAACTCCCGTTCTTTAATCCCAGTGAGTTGCACTTAACGAAAGCAGTCCCTGGTTGCCTTAATGGAAGTGCACAACAAAAACAATGTGCTGACTGTCACTACTCAGCACATCAGCCTGCTTGGGTGCAACACCATGCTGAGCAGAGCCAAGTGAAGCAGCCTTCTGCACTCGGCTGCTTCTGCCTTCAGGCTGGAGGAGCCTAGAGTCCTGAGAGGTAAATGGATGAATGGGGGCTTTATGGAGATGAGGGAAGAAGTGTAATGGCACTCTCTTCCCAATCTCTGCAGACCGGAACAGTAGCTCTCTGCGTCTTTTATCAGGGACATGAAAGGAAGACAATAAGCTGCACTCCTATCAACAATATGGTGTCATTTGAACCAGATTATGCCACTGTTGAAGAGGCGAAAAACAAAAGACAGGGAAGACAAAGGATGAGAGTTGAGAGCCAAGGCTTCTCCTCCCCTGAGGAAATCCTTCATGGTGCCTTATCTTATTTCAAAAATCTAATCTGCCAAAGTGCCCACTCATTTTTATATGAGGGGAGAGAGCTTAGCTTTCATTTGTCACATAAATGCCAAAATTAACTTATTTCAGGAACGTCTCATGAGTACCTTAATGCTCACCTATGCGTTAGTTGCTGAATCCGATTTTCAGGTAATGGTTCTGCTAATGCCCAATCAGTGTTCTCCATGCCTGATAATACTGATGTACCCATATCGTAATAACTGAGTAGGTTGGATGTTGTTAAACTGCTGTGAGTATGGAGAGGAAATCACGTCCAGCTTTGTAAAAAAAAGTGTGGTGCATTGGTGAAACAGCGCCCCCTGTTGATACGGTAAACATACATACATACATACATATGTGAGCTAAACATACATAGGGAGGGAGGGAGAGACAAAGCCAGGCCTTGGAGTGGTTGCACCACTCAAAAACAGACTGTAGCTATGCTGGACAGTGTGCATGGCACTGTGCCTAGCTAAGTGCACATACTGTAGATTAGTGTTAGACATACTAGCATCGCATAGCAGTGATTCTCAAATGTTGTGGCGAGGCATAGCCGTAGGTGCCATGTGAATGAGTTTACAGTAGTTAGGTTTGTCCTGCAGAGACTCAATGTCAAACACATTTCTTGCACAATAATTTTGTAACCTATTTGCATACCAGATGAAGGATATATCTATCTAGCAATGTTTCAGCAATGTTTTCAAGTTGATGCAGTCGTTCAAGTTCAGCTGCCTCTACTGACTGGAACATTTTTGCCATTCACTGCTACAGTGAATGGCTCATGTGGGTCATTGAATATACAGAACATGACTGATTTGGTGTTGAAAATGAAAATATGCATGAGTAACAGTTTGTGTGTACAGACTGTACACGCCTATGCGTGAATTAATAAATAAAGTATAAAGCGAGAGGGTGGGAGAGAGTGAAAGATAAAGACGCACAACTAACTGTTGGGATAAAGCCAGATGCTTCAGGTCTTCATAGAAACCCTCCAGACTTTACAGTCTTCTCTATTTTACCTCTATTTCTTTCTTTATTTCCTTGTCAGCAGTTCTAGTATATAACTTAATTAAAGCTGAGGCAGGCTAGCATGCTGTGTGAGATGACAGGAGGCCTGAAATGATTTGTGATTGATTACGCATTTTTATCTTCTCTTTATTTACTCGGCCGAAACACATTGGAGCTTGCTGTAATGGCTAAATGAATATGTGATAATAGTGTTTGTGTTTGCTCAGAGTGAACCGAATCTCTGCAAATATGAATGTGCCTCTTCTATTTTATTGTATGCATAGTCTGTTTTTGTTTTGAACTGGTGTTCTGATGTCTGTGTGGATGGAAGTGCTGCATGGCGGTGGTGGAGTACCTGGGAAAACACCACAGCAGAGCTCCACTGATAACCCCAGAATTGGACATCATGATAACATACAGTACATAAGAACATCATTTTCACTTGAATTGGTTCATGATTGTTGTTTCAATAATCATAATTATACTGGAACATCTCTGGAAGAGCTCTAAAACAGTCTAGCATGATTTTATATTTAGGAATGTATTGTGAAATTGTGATGTATTTAATAGAATGCACATCATGCAAGGATATGTCTTATGGTGTAGATAAGATCCTTTGTGTAGATATTTATATCGCTTATATACTCGAGATAGGCTGCCAAGACTCTGCAGGATGGTTATGTGAGCGATGGCATTGCCTGGGTTATCAACAAAAATCTAGTCATCCTTCCAAAACTCCAAATATAGACATGTGTGTGCCAGTGTTATTACTTACTCTGACATGTAAGACTCTTAGTAAGCTGACAAATGTTTGCAGTCATGAACTGTACTACGTTTATTTCCTAATTCATTGTCTGTGAATATTAGTAGCTGACAGGAAATAAACTTAAACCCATGGTTGTTCCCTAGCAAAGCAATTCCACCGACAAGGTCTAGCTTATAATGTCAGAGATGTTCATGTTTGTGACCTTTAGATGGATTTCATTATATATTCACTTTCTAGCCCCTCCTCTGATTGCTGCTCCGGAGTCAGTTGGCTACTTAAAATAGTAGAGTCGTTTTGCTTTAGTTGCTCTTTAGCCTCTGGGTTTGTATGGGGCAGCTCTCTCCAAGCTTGGAATTCAATCATGTGGGGTACAGAGATGGCTATAACTAGAGTAGACATTTGTTCCAAAACATTATTCTTTTCTTTGGTAATATAGCATACAGGGCTGCCACTCCTACAGAATAGCACTTAAGACAGTGTAGTGGAGCTGGGGCTTTGTGGTTTTCTCTTCCTGCTAATGGACTGCTCTCAGCCAGGGGTGCTATCCATCACATGCACTACCTGAGGTCTGGCGCTTCCATAAAGATTAGGACTGTTAAGAGAAGATGGATGGCCCTTGTCAGTGCTAAGCATCATCCCCAAATGCCCAAATTAAATCTAGAAATTCTCGTGGGGAGTTTTTAGATTAACCCAGTAATAGTAGACATGTGGCAGAGAACAGCCTGAGTCCAGCTATCATTACGGTGGCACATTGTGAAATATTTATGAAAATTGTGCCTTAAGGAACGTCTTTAAGGTTATTGAAAGGGGACATAGAGGTGGGGTGAAAATCTCACCTTGGTTAAACTCCCAGTGGGTGCTGAGTCGTGTAAGACGTTTCCTCGATAGACAGAAGAAAAGAGGTGAAGAGTCCACTACACATAGCTAACCATGGCTGTTTCCTTACCCCCGCCCCGCCCCCTATCTTTCTGCCTCTGGGAATTAGTCAAAGAGCGAAGCAATCGTTGAAGAAAGTCTATATTTGATTGACCTTTGTTCCTCCGCTAACACCTCTTTTGGTCTTCTAAAAGGTTTGTTGGTCTCGTGGCCTTTTAAAGCCAGCGGTTATGGATTGGTTTCCCTTCATTGAAATGGTGAGACGCATATTTTGCCTGAGGAGAGAGAGGCTTTCTTTTAAATCTCCATTTAACACTCACAGCATTTTGTCGACTGAATGTGACCATGCAATTTGTATGTGTTCCGCGTAATGTCCTGTGTTTCATTCACTCATCCATTCAGTGCGCCCGGCATTTTAGTATAGATAGTCTGCATTGGCTTACTCAGCCTTACTGTATTATTAAAATAAACACTGGAGCTGCATTGTCCCTGGGGGGTCACTATGGGTGTACATGGCCAGGGCTTGTACTGTAGTCTACTCTGTGCCACTTTAGTCTGTGCTGTACTCTACTGGCCACTGTAGGTGTTCCTGGGGGGTCCCCGGGGGGTCCTCGGGATATCCAGAGGTTTCAGACCCCCAGGAATATGCGCAGGGGCAAGCTCGGTTCTAGCGTGCCAGGCCGTGTCCGAAACGGTTGCGAAATGACAGAGTTGTAGTGTTTCAGATTTTCGTGCTGGTACGGACGGACATACGGACAGACATACGGACGGACATACATACACACATTGCTACGTAATGGAGCGGTTAGGCACCACTCAAAAAAAAAGACCTAAAGATGTCCCCAGACGTCCTGGGCAATAATAGTGTTCATGGAGTGGGCGTTTTCTATGATTTATTTTATGCAACTGTCTAGTTTCTCTACCTATTTGGCCATGTACTGTCAGTCCATTTACTAATTAAGCTTCCCCCACGGTTACTGATAACATTAAAAACATGGCATTAAGAGGAATTTATCATGCAGTTTATTGTTTACAGTAACCGTAGTTGTAAGTTGCCTCTTCTCATTAACATACTTTACAGTAAATACGTATTTATTTAGATATTTAGTTATTTTTATGCCAGCTGTGTATGACCCCTGTTTGTGCACTGTTTGGATGCTACAGTACAAAGGTTGGGTAGTACACGGCGCCATATAACACCCTGTTTGCCTCTGTCCAAATGAGAGATGTTTCTGCTCAGCTCACCACTGCAGGTGTTTCCTAGAGTCCGGCGGTGATACAGCACACACAGAAATATTGGAACTGATTCTCTCCAGTGTTCTCTTCAGTCCTCCTAGAACAGTCTCAGTATTGTCATTGTGCCACTCAATTTAAAACTGTGACCCATACCCGAGGCGGGGTTGGCAAAAGGGCCTGTCTGTGTGGAGTTTGCATGTTCTCCCTGTGTCCCCAAGGGTAGGTACCCTCACAAAACACATGCAAGTAATCCTGGTCACTAAACTACCTCCCCTGGCCAACCGGGGCGCCTGATGGAGGGGAAAGGAACTGGTTTGGAATAACGTGTTCCTTCGACGCACTATGTCCAACCAGGGAAACTCTGTCAGGTGTAAAGGAGCAACCTGGACACTCATGCATGAAGGAAGCATGAGTTCAAGTCCGTTGCTCTCCCCAGGTTGGCGGAAAATTATGGGATACATTTTTTTTTTTTGTATTATTTTTTAAACTGTGACGAATACATTGAGCATATATAATGTTTATGGTGTTTTTTTTACTTGCAGGTTACCAGCACATATAGCATATAAAGTTGAGTAGTGGCAACGAAGTTGGGCAGCCCCAGTAGGGGGTAACAGGCCAAGATGTGTCGGTGAGCATACTGTTATTATCTGTGATGAAAATCTATGCTATGCTGACGGCTACAATTAGTGTCAGCTGGAGTATTGAGTCTTTAAAAAGGACTCCTGGCCTTTTGGCTCCCAGCCTGTCTGGCTATAGATGTCTCTAATGAGTCATTAGCCGCATGGCCTCTCCTCTCACGAGTCCAACCCATAATGGCACACCTTTCATCTATTTTACAGAGAGGCTGTCGTCGGTCATTAGTACAGCTCTGAAGTCCTATTACCTTTACGTCAATGATGAATGGATGGAATACGGCTGCCAAGCACAATATCTCTTTATATCCTGTGGTCAGCCTCAACTCTTTTATAATCCAATTTCTCTTCTACCATTACGTTTAATAGGTAATTGATGTGGTATCTCTCAGTTGTTTGATAATTCTGTTATAACAGAGCTAGCAGCAATATCATCATATCTACTGTGTAGTACCAGGTCTACTGACTCTGACTATCTCCTTCAGCAGTTGTTAAAGGTATATTCAGTGATTTCACTTAATTCAAATATCACTTTGTTTTTTTGTTTTTTTGAGACAGTAGTTTCAGTTTGGGTTTTGGGGGGATTTGGAGGGCTTCCTCCAATCAGGACCGAGCGGGGTGGGCCTTGGTGCACGTGCTGTTGGCCTATTGCGTGTCCCCCCACTGTAGAGCGTGTGCATGCATATCTTGTTACCAGACCTTTTTCTTTTCCAAATCACCCAAATCACTGAATGCTCCTTTAAATGATGACTCCACATGATTGTCCTCTGTAGGGATCCTATAGTTGTTGCACACCTCCTACATCTTACTTACAGTTTGTGTGTTGCAGCTGAAACACCATTTGTCTTGAATCATAGCGTCCCTATACTGGAGCTACCGTTTGGATAAAATAGCAGATCTACAAGCTCACAGCACGTACAACACATGTTGTGAGCTTGTAGATTGTGAATAGGTGGATTGCGATGACCTGCAAAGATAGAGCAAAAACAGGAAGGGCTCTCGGGAGTATAGGTATTAAGTTGTTATCTTTGAGCAGCAAAGCAGGTCTTTGTATTGACGACTACACTCTGTTCTCTGTGAAAGAGCCTGGCTGGCATGTCAATGTGGCCTGACATGTCAATGTGGCCTGGCATGTCAATGTGGCCTGACCCTGCCATCCCAATTTTGGGCTTGACAAGTTGGGGTAAATTGAAGTTGAAACATCAGCAATCAGTTGGGATTGGGATCAGCATCTGACCCAAAAATCTGCCATCGGTCGCGACCTAGAAATTATCCATCTTTTGTTTTGTGTTTGATGCAGGTGTATTAGGCCTATATTGCACAAAGTGCTCCATTCAAAACAGAGGGCAGTAGGCACCAGAGGCATAGCCTACTTTGCATAACATTGCCAGTGAAAAATATCCAACCAGGTCCTTCAGTTCACACTATAGGTCAGCAGTGGTTCTCAAAGTTGCCTCCGGGGAGGCATATTTATTGTATAATAAAGTAATAATTTATAACCTGTTATTAATAAAAACAACACACACATATACATATATGTATGTATATAATCTCCCATCACTTTAAATTAATATGTTGTAAACACGTCCTTGAGGGTCTGCAGCCAAATAGTATAGACCCCTGGGGGACTGCGGTCAACTAAGTAAATCACTGTTAGTAGTGATCATTAACATTTAACACTATCATTAACAGTGTTATTTTACTGTAGCTCATCGTTAAAAGCAACCAGCATGGTCTTACTACAGCGTCTAGTGGTGTCTGGAGGTGTTACCTGCAATCATATATAGCCACGGTTTTACAATTTTATAGTATCATTACTAGTTAATGAGCTGCTGCAGTATAGGTATTAGCAGACAGAGTCTATAGTTGCCATCTAATTTCTTCATTTTGTATGTAGAATGTGTTATACACTATACTACAGCATTGGATGGTTTCCAAACGTCAATGAACCCCAAATGAATTAGCCTGCACACCCCCATTTAAAGAGATATGCCAGCGACCCCCATAAGAAGATTTTTACGGCTCTCATAGGATCCCACTTTGAGAACCACTGCACTACAGGGCAATAAAACAATATGTCTACAAAAATATAACTTGTGTCGATAGTTTGCATATTGTAGCAGCATGTTCATAATAATGTAAAATTATAACAATAATAATAATAATAATAATAATAATACATTTTATTATTATAATATATTATTTATATAGTATATATTATTTATATATTATATATTTATATATTATATAAA
>OOFJ01059477.1:0-17851 GCA_900323375.1 Benthosema glaciale
ATCTATATCAAATAAATGAAATGCTCAAGGTGTATACATCATTTGAATACTTTATTAATTTCACTGCACATGTTCGGTCGAGGGAAAACACATGGCATTATGGATTTGTTACATGAATATCTATTCCACTATAGATATCTGTTATTTAAAAATACATGATGTGTGATTATGAGGTGATTGACTGATATGGCACCAATATAAATCTATTTTAAATAGAGTTTGGTGTGTTCATTTTAAAATAAGATATATCAAGACACAGAATTTTGGCACACACACACCATGTACAGTATTTGACATTCAAAACCCCCCAGAGCAAACAAAACACAATCCACTTAACTCGACATAGATTCATTTACAGCAGATGGCGTGATTTACCAAAATGGTTTCCTGAAGGCATTATATCAAGATCTTGCTTTGAGGGAGATTAGCCTTTATCATCAGACTGGCTGTTGATAATAGATGGCAGTGGATGATAGGTTTGATCAGTTTAATGCGTTAGTCATATGAATGTCTAGGTATGTCAAAGCAAGGACTTGAAAATAGTGTCAGCAATTTTAACCACTTTAACCTGGTGCCCCTATTCTTGTCATTACAGACAAAAAAATATTGATTTTGATTCTACAATTTTGATCTTTTCAAAATTAGCAAATCTACAAGCTCACGCACCACGTTGTGAGCTTATAGATCGGCCATTTAAAAAAAAATTATTAGGGTTTAAGTGGTTAAAAATCTAACTTCTATGAGCCACACACGGGTGCAGCTTTGAAAACAGAGCAGGAAACGTCTTTTTATGTCTATTGACCACAGTGTCTGGTAAACATTCAGAATCATGTTGGCATTTAGAATAGAATGGTAATCGGTACAATAAGGTAAAGTCGATACATTACCAGTGACAGTCCAAATCTACAAGCATTTGGCTGTCACCCTGGTCAAGGATGTTAATTATTGTAGGTGAGGTGTCATTTCAGAGCCTGAGTGGTATCAGCCTGAGCATTGGGGCTATAGAAAACCATAAAGGCCCAATACAATCAACACTGCATGGCAACAATTCATTGGTCTTCACATCACCAGGTCATCAATCTTGTGTAGCAGTGAAACAAAGCTTGTTTCACACAACAGTGGGCAAGGGCAATGCATGCATGTGCATTTGCCTAATTAGCCATGGCTATCACAAAGGTTTTAAAGTGGCAAATCTAATGCACTCTTTCATAGCACAGTTTCACAGATACAGTAGTTGTACTGTAGGAACAGGAATAAAAAGTAAGAATAATATGGCCTGTAGCCCTGTACCGTGTGTGTGTCTGTCTACAGAATGTGTGCATGTATGTTGGGGTGTGAGGAAAATCCATGTAAAGAATGGTGTGGATTTGGTGAAATATTAAAGCAACAAGAGGCCATAAGTGTTAGGTGGATGAGGCGCTTAACATAGAGTTTTGGCATCAGTGCAATGCAGCAAGCTGATCCCTTAGATCTGAAGACAGCAACACACAACCAACCACAAATAGAAAGAAAAAGCAGACATGTTGCCTTCTAAGAAATTATACAGTAGTTACTATATATATATTGTCATAATATAAGGTATGCTATAGCTCATTATATACTGACTTATCTGATAAGACACATTGGACACTTCTTATATAGGGTATACTTGGGAATATATGTGTTCCTGATGATCTGAAGGCTTGATAATGTTAACATAACCAGCTGACTTTGTTGTTTAAATATCATACCTGCTGCAGTGGTTACCCTACGTGGCCAGATTTATATTATATTATACTAGATGGTAATTTTCCAAAGTCTTAAGAGTCGGCTAATCAACTGAATAATTCATTACAGAGGAAGCTTACTAAGCTTCCTCTGTAATGAATTAGCTTACTTTCTTAATCAGTTTATTAGTATTCATAAGGTTTACTTGTGTATGCTTCAGCAATTGTGAATCTGAGAACATACTCGGTAAAAAAAAAAAATCTGCCTTGAGGGATTAATGCTTCAGCGATACAACAACTGTTGTTTAGTAATTGACCATGTTTACAAGGTGACATTTTGTTCTTATGTCATACCCGGACCCCGACAATAATATGGCACAAGAGGAAAATGATTAATCTCTCTCTCTGTGGTTGCTGTTTGTTGTGGTTGCTATTTTACTCTGTGGGATCTTATTGAAATCTATCAAGCCTTTTGTTTCGCAGCATTCCTTGTAGAAAGAGGTGAATGTTTTGCAGCCTGTGATTATGCATCTTGTTATAACTATGGTATAAAAAACTCATAACCATCAATATAAACTGGAACATACATAGGCAGCAAAGGTAGGATTCAGCATTGGTAGAGCATAAAATACATAACATACTGTACTTCACTGTTATAATTACAGTACCACAAGCCTTTTTTTTCTCCTGGCACGCTACAAAATGCAGCTCTATTGTCTATATGCAACTTATTTTAGCCTCATCTGCCCTTGAAAATTATGACTTAATAGTAATGATTACTGAAAATGCAGTAGTGAAATGTTTGTCTGATACCATCTGATAAAAAGGTCACTGCAAAAAAGATGGTATTGAGTCGTTTAATATGTAATTCTGTCTTAATATCGAATTAATTAACAAGTTATGAATAAATCATCAAATGGTGTTCATTACAATCGATCCACTTGACTACAACTGCACGGAAGAGTGATTTGACTTGACTTGACTGATTTCAAGATATTCGTAAACGTGCTTCAAACGATCTTTAAAGAAAACGTTTCTTGAAAGAAAATTGATAAAACAAATCTGTCATGTACATGACAGATTTGATTTGTTTTGCTGGATAAGAAGAATGGATTTTGGATTTTAAGAGTGAATACAACATTAAATGACTTGACTCACATTTGTTGCAGTGCAAAAACTACCTTGTCTGAGGAGGAGGTGCTGAGACACAGTGATGTTTGAGAATGAGCTCATGCCCATCCGCCAACTTCCTATCAAAAAGCTGACACTTCCTTCTTAAGTTCTTGCTGATTTGGAATAGACTTGGCTGCACCATTATTAGTGCCAAGTCTAACCACATCTGCAGTATTCTGCTTCAACTGCAAAATTGTGCTTAGGGGTACATGTCCCAGAAGTGTTAAGGCTTTTTAAATCTCAATACCAGACATTTTTTCAGAATACTAGTGAGCTATAACGATGTCCAACAAGTCTGACAAGATGCATGTTTATAGATGTAAGAGCGGTATTAAAGGTTTACATATTCACAAATAAGCACAATCAAGTAAACTTAAAAATAAGTAGAGAAACAGTAAAAATAATTGGCCTGGTATTGGGTTTTTCTTTGCCCAACTCATTGGATATGTATCTTTTTGAGTCAGAGGCAAGGTTCGCAAAGCACTTATTGTGATATGAATCTAGATAAAAACTCTCATGACTTGACTTCATTTCATAGGAAGCAACCCCAAGCTTAAAAACCAAGTTCGAATATTATGTATTTTTCAAGTTCTAATACATATAAATCTTTATACAGCTGCAAAGTATGTTGTTTTATTATTGAAAGTAACTATTTAGTCATCTATTTACTAGTACTGTAGTTTTGGGAATAGAGGTTTAATTAATTTGTTCTAAATTGATATGATAAATTCAAGGACCAAAAGGAAAGCAAATAGTGGTCACCATGCAATCCAAACCCTGTACCTCAATGCTGTGCGAACCTAACCTGGTAACAGTGACCCCCTGCGTTTCCTGTTAGTGGGAGCCAATAAGGATGAGGGGTTAGCTTTAGCAGCATTAGCTTTGGCTGCAATTACAGGAGCCAAAGGGTGGCTGCAGCGAGCAGGAGAGAAGAGCCCAAGGTCGCAGCGAGGGAGGTGGCTAGGGCTCCCCCATTGTATACCAGCCTAAAAGAGATGACCTCGACCTTAAATCCATCTTCGGTAGCCATGCAACGGAACACACCCGACTTAAGGGGTGTGTCCACAGCTGGCCCCAGGACACAGGAGTCCCCGGAAAACAGGCAGGGATAGTTCTTGATGCAGTTGTCCTTCTCCCAACGGTACATTGCATGGAAGGAGCGTACAGGGCAAGGGAGGAAGACAGATGTGTTTGACTGCACCACCACCTCCCTGGGCGATGTCCTGCGCTGCTTCAATGCTGCAAGAGGGCAGAAATCAAGCATTATTTTGAGAAATTAGATAATTAAAATATGACACCTTAACCAAACGATTACGTACACTAACATAAAGTACTGTGAATGCATCTCTTTAATAGCTAATTAGCTCTTAGTTTGGAAAACAAGGCATGGCATAGCTGCCAAGTTCCAACCATAGGCAGATAACATTCTTTATCTGTAATCGGCAAGTGACCATGGTATCTGATTGATGAGATACCGGCCTGGATGCAACACATTTATCCATTCTACATAATGCTATGGCACATCCTGTGTGTGTACCTTCCCCTAATGATTTTGGTGGCCTTTACTCTAGCAACACCATTAGGCCAAAATGTGCACACAAGATATCTCTAAATCGAATGGGCGATGCAAATTACCTTACTGTATTAGGCGACCTAGTAACCTAGCACCAGCCTTCAGCTCATTTCCAGATGGTTTATATTTAGGAGCACTCCAGACTCTAGGGGATGCTAGCAGGATATTTCTCAGCCCTATTTTGGGGTAGGATGCGTGAGGGGCGTGCAATAGGTGAATTGACAATTTATCCCTGCCGGCATGTGTGGGTGTGGGAGGAGAGGAAAAGGGAATGAATTCTCAGCAGCAAACTGAAATTACTGTAGGTGGTCAATTAGGACCACGATTTTACACCGTCCACCACCCTCCTACATTGTTTGGACCAGATCTACTGACATATAGTGCACAGGCTCTCTTCCATTGTTATTTTCAGCACATTTTAATTGCCAGAGGTGCATGGCACACACTGCCTGTGCCTGATAGATCTTTATTATTATCTTATCTTTAAATGCCTAAATTGCATTTACAATATGCTTGTCTGTTTAATTCACTCGAGACATTCCTCAAGCTGGAAATCATATTGACAAAGGTTAAATGCTTGTATCCAGCACAATTGTTGTGGACCACAACACATAGAGACTATTGGAGGCATAATATCATACAGTATAGGTGTTTATCCTTTCTAAAAGGCTTACTGATTGGTCAACTGGGTCGTTTATCATTACACACTGCCTGGTTTGGTTTCATATTCCAGCCAATGAGTGTACCAACCCTGTTTTTATAGATATTTGTCATGGACAGATCACATGGACAGGCGTGCACAGATACAGATAAATGACTGCTGCATTGACCTCCTACTGTAGACGTCTGTGGATGTCTACTCGGGGCAACAGTTGCTTTATTTCACCTCATTTATCATTGTCAATGTCACTGAGTGAAGACAAAGAATGACTGCTTTTAATATCTTGAAAAGAGTGATCCGAGCAGGGAATAAAATGAAGTTACTTTATTAATTAATTACAAAAAGTTGTAAGTTGTAAGTTGTAAATGTTTTACATGTTTCGACCTACTGGTCTTCATCAGGAATAATACGTCTTTCTAGCCGTGATGAAGACCAGTAGGTTAGAACATGTTGCCGTTTTAAACCTTTTGATTTCACACCCTCTCCTCCGTCATTTGTCGAGTGGCCATTGATCCTAGAAGCACCAACCTACGTTTTTCTTTTTTCTTTTTTTTTACAAAACCTTTATCTCCATTGAGGACCTGGTTGATCTCTCTTTTGCTTTGCGTTTGATATGTTCTATCAATTTCTAGCCTCATGTTTCACTAGCTCCTCACACATACACTCAGAGGTTCAGGATCTTTCAAAATTGAATTACTATAGGTGGACAATCTGGACATCTGCTCTTGTTGTGACATACAGTACCTGTATAGCGGACATCCACCCATACAGCATTTAAAGTATATGGCAACAGTGAATTGAGCTTAGAATGCTTCTCCTGTGTTTGATGTGCTGTAGATTCATAGTGCTGTGCTGTAGATTCATTGGCGTCCCTTCAACTCCCACACAAGAACATCAGTTTGCTCTTGGAAGAAATTACATTTCCAAGGTATTGTGCTGATGACGGTACCTACCATTATACCATTGCATTGAACGCAGCACACTGCTCTTAAGATAATGAAATGTCATTTGATTGATCATGATTGAATCCATGCACCTGCATCACGCACACTAACTATTCCCCCAGATAATATATTCAGCCTAATACAACCTATCTGACCATTTGATCACAGTTTTTTCCTCCAGTCCAGAAAATACCAAACGTCTGTTGCCATGCCCTACCCGCACCCTAGTTTCTCACTCTCCAAAAGGCATATTGTGACTTAGATGTCAACATGTGCCTTTTCAGGACTCTCGTATTCAGTAAAATATGCCTTTTGGGAGTGAGACAGCATTGACCCAACACAGTGTTGACTGCACTTTATGCCGGTTCGCCTGTTCTTCTTCTAAAATTGGGCCCTAAGGCTTCATACACACATAAAGAACACATGTTCTGTGCTCCGCCTGTGTGTTATGGCCGCCTCAATGCTTTTCCAATGGAAGTTACGTGGTTTGACCAAACACTTGTGTGTGTGTGATTGCCCCCCTCCCCCCAATCAAACACAAGTGTTTGGTCAAACCACGTGACTTCCATTGGAAAAGCATTGAGGCGGCCATGAAACACGGACGGAGCACAGAACATGTGTTCTTTATGTGTGTACGAGGCCTATAAGGAAACCCATCAAACACATAACTCTAATACAGGGGTTCTCAACCCGTGGGTCGCGACCCCGAGACATGGCCAAAGCATTTCTGGGGGTCCCCAGCCAAGAAGGTTGAGAACCCCTGCTCAACCTCAAACTTCAAAAGGAAGTGGATTTGGTGCCTGTTGGAATTAATTAAAGTGCATCCGGCAAGCACTGCAGTCTGCCTCCTCCTCCTCCTTTAAAGTGCAACTTGTAGGCGTTCAACTCCAAGCATCACAGATACCCGTGCACGTACAACCACATGCACACGCACGCGCACATGCATGCGCACATGGGCCGATGGGAATCACGCCTAGAGCGCCATCTAGCAGCGAACCGGCGCTGTCAGGACTTCTAGCTTAATTAATGTATGATACCTGACCTATGAAAGATATATGGAAATTATAAGAACTTTCTCTCGACAGTGTATCTCCTCATCTTGAACTTTTCTTGCAAACGATTCAGGGTTGCTAATTTATCAGTACAGACAGGCATAACCGTTGCAAGGCTGACACAACTGCAAAGATGTTTAATGGAAAAGAAAGATCTCTCATGAAGATTCTTACCCAGTTAGATTGGAGAAACTGTCACGAGTAGTTGCTTATGGAACTTGGCTTTTGTCTTGGAAGCAGGGGAAGCTTTGATATAAAAATAACCCCACACTGGGGCACAGCTCAATTATATGATAATCATCTCTGGACTGTGGCTCCTCAGAAAAGTTCCCTTTTTTGTTTAATTAAGATAGCATAGGGCATGGAGAGAAAGAACATAATACTGTACTCACCAGCAGCTTCACCACAAACAGAGGCATTTGACTGGTCCAGATGCTGAATGAATGCTCTGGAAGATAATAGAGAGGAGAAAATTAGCAGTAAAAGCTTTACAAATGGAAGGCTTTCATGTCAAAATCATACTCAGAAAGTATTAGGCCTATGCTCAATTTAAAACATACAGCACTAAATCATTCTGCTGTATAATCCGAAGAGAAAGGAACAAAAGAGACACAGCATACTGTACGCAGTGTTAATGTTTACATAGTCCTATGTTAGTACAGTATGACTGTATAAAGTTTCATTCCAAATCCATGATAAAACCATTCCAATCCCTCTCCAACCCCATGACACCTTTTCAGAAGTGCAGCATGCCAAAATGTAAATGATACCCAATTTATACTCCATTGCACAATGGTGTCCTGTTCCAAAAATAGAAGATCTAGAAGTGCACAACACATCACATCATGGCTATTTTTGATATGGGACGCTGTCGTCGTATGACACAGCCTAAATCAGATTTGAAGCTGCTTTGAAGATACAATGTCTTTTAGCTGACAGCAGCGATTCACTTCTTATGAAACTGCTTGGAAGTGCGCTTATAAAGAAAGGACCCCCAACCCTTCCAAAAAGCAAAAAGCAATCTTGGCTGCATACTAAACAGGGGCAGGCTGTTATCAGACCCTGCCAACACGTAACAGCCCCACAGAACACGTGACATCATATACCATCATACCCGGTGCTGATGTTGTATCCCGAGGGGATCGCTAGGCACTTCCTCCTGGCCTTGTCCCAGCCGCAGTATGCATCGCGAGAAAGGATGCACTCCCTGCATGTGTCTCCATAGCGACCGCAGTCAGCCAATGGCAGTCGCTGGACCTCCATCGCCGTGCCAACATAAAGGTGGCCCTAAGAAGGGATGATGTATTACCAGATGTACATGCTGCTGAAATGTTTACTAAGATAGATATACTGTATACAGATAGGTTATTAATATATTTAAGCGATGATAGGTAAAGGCATATGCACACTAAACTAAAAAAGTCCAAACAAATTGTCCAATTAATTCAAATAAGAATACAAAAATGATTAATTTAATGACAGCTGAACTCATGAAATGTGAGCACTGTAGCATAGAATGTTTTTTTAACAATATATTTATTGAAATCTTTTCCAATTTACATTACAGTTAAAGCATGGTAATAAGATATTCAATAAAATGTTAAGAAAAAAAAACACAAACATAACAGACAAATAGACATAGACACAATTACAAAAAACAAAACAAAACTAGATTTACATACTTTTTTGGAGTCGATGGCCATGTTTAAAACGGGACCCTCGTTGTGAAACAGAGAATACTGGGCAATGATGAAGGCCTCGTCGCTGGTGTGAAGAACTTTCAGAACTTTACCTTGTTCTGTTGAAAAAGAGATGAAGAGATGATATATGTTTTCAGTTAGTAAACAACTGTATACTGTACATCTTCAGTATGCATCAGTGCTTGTTGGTGATTATTTTGTTTCATACTTAGTAAAGCCTGATTTATACCTATTTCCAACAGTGTCATATTGATGCATCACCCTTTTTCATATTGTTTTGTGTCACCTAAAGCCCTAATCACACCAGAGGGTCAAGACTGTTAGCGTGTCTTGTTGCACGTTGATGCGCGTTGACACACATTGTCCCAATCGATTCAACGCATGGAATTCAATAGACCATATCACACCAAAGGGTCACCTTGCAACTCCTTGCAACCGTTTGGACCCAAGGAGTTGCACGGTGACCCTTGGGTGTGATTAGGGCTTGAGCATAAACCATGCTTTACATTACTGGAGATTTCTGCAAGTCTACTGTATTTTCATAGATATATTCCCCATTTTATCAAGTTTATTTGGTTCCCTTTTTGCTTTTTTGAATTGATTGCGTCCCCTCATCATGTTTTTTAAGAATAAGGTAAGTATCTATAAGCATGAAAGGTGGTTAAAAATGAATCATCATCATACAATCACAAAACATAATGAATACAATATATCTATATTAACCAGCATACTATTTGGACTTTTTTTCCATTCCCGAGGAAGGATTTATTCATTGACACAGCTTGATGATTGAAAGTGCAAAAGGCTTTACTTCATAGTCATGCTATCTGTCAGTGAGTTACTGAAGGAAAATTATTATTTTAATACCTGTTCTTGTTCTATCATTCTGTAGCCTTAGAGACAGACTATAAGGCGTAAAGAAAGAGAGAGACTCTTTCTTTTCACACACATAGGTTCAGAGCCTCGAAGAGCATGTTCTAAGCATTCAAGTCAATGGCAAACGTAACGTGTGAGTATGCCTGTCCTCCCCCTCAATGGTAAATGGTGCATTTATATAGCGCCTTTATCCAAGGCGCTTTACATAGTGCATTACATTCACCCATTCACACACACATTCATACACCGATTGCGGCGGAAGCCATGCAAAGCATCAACCAGCAAATCGAGAGCAATTTGTGGTTCAGTGTCTTGCCCAAGGACACTTTCACATGTAGACAGGAGGAGCCGGGATTCAAACCGCCGACCCACAGATCATTGGACAACCTGCTCTACCTCCTGAGCCACAGTCGCTCAATAACATATTGTTCACGGGCAAGCTGATGAAATGTGGAACAGGGCTAAAACTGTACAGCTATTTACAATGTAGGCTAGACAGGTAACAGCAGTGAAAAGTACTTAAAAGGACCACTTCATCACTTTTCAACATCTCTTCATATAAATGGTCCTCACTAATGTTCATGATACTGTAAAACAACACAATTTTTTCTACTCTGTCTGTGTGTCTCATAGGAGGGCTGTGGGCAGTTCAGAAACCCACCAGTGACATCATCGTTAGGCAGATTTCTTTTTTTAAACAAGATTTGTTTTAAAATATATTTCGATTTTTATCATTGTGAGAATGATGGCTTCCATTTTTGCATTGCAACTATTCAGGAAAAGAAAGCCTGACGTTTCTATTAGCTTGGATTCCCCATCGATGATGTCACTGGTGGACAGGTTTCTTAACTGCCCACAGCCCTCCTATGAGAAAAAAAATGTTTTACCATGAACATTAGTGAGGACCAATGATATGAAGATAAGCTGGAAAGTGGTGGAGTGGTCCTTTAAGATGTGAGACACACCAAATCACACCCTCCAAGTATGTACCGGTATGCATAAACACAGACAAACAGCATGTCTATAACACATCCTGTCCCATCACAGTCATACAGTATATCACAGCCTGACACTGTGACTGAACACTTACATATAACTGCTCTAGTTTCATTTTTAGACCAGCACAGAGGCCCATGGCTGTTCTCTTCTTTTTACTGACACACTTTGTGAAGGCCACAGTGAGAGGCCATCCTTTCCTGCCAAGTTGTCCTTCATGCATTCTTTTGAAACGTTTGAAACAACGCAGATTCATGGTTATGAATGACAATGTGTACCATCATATCCACCAGAAGTTATAGTAAAAGCAGTGAAAGGCTGACGTTTCATGCCTTACACGTACACGGTATGAGTGTACGTTTGTATATTTCAACAGGGTTTCCATGGTAACTTCCTAGTAGGTCAACGTTTTGGCCAAGGCTAGCACTGTCTCTTGGGTCGCCTTAGCAATCCTTCTTTAACCACAAAGGAACACTTATGAAAGCTTTCTTTTTTTTTTCTTCCAAAAAGCAGCATTTGAATACATTTTGACAATGCCATGCTGTGTCGCCATTGGCTGGGTGAACATTTTGCTATTGATTGCTCACAATATTGGTGATCATATTTTAAGGAAGTCTGCGGTCAGGGGCGGCCTTAGGAATCTGGAGGCATGTTTCAAGACCAAAATGAGGCCCCCATATAGCCTATACCTGTATGACAAAATTATTCTGTTGATACAGGCGTTTTGACCGTTGAATATTGTGCGCAGCCATTACTCTCGACAATTACGCAGCAACAACACCTCTCCTCGTCCTGACGTCCCTTCACAATAAAGTGTCTCCCCTTTACCTCCCAATGCCGCACATTTTACCCAGGTTATTAACAGGAAATAAGCGTAACTTAACAGAAAGAGAGAGGACCAAGGGTGGCGAGGGGGTTGACTCACGTCTGACGCTTGGCGGTCGGCCGGAGCTTGGAGGCCCCCTGAGGGTTGAGGCCTGTTTCAATTGAAACTGGTGAAATATAGCTAAGGCCTCCTATGTCTGCGGTATAAATCCATAAATGTGAATATGCAAGATTATAGCCATCTATACCCATGAATTTGGTTAATCTTTTCCTGTATTGGAGCCCTATGGGCTCTATTTTCTCAGACACTATGACGTAAAACTCTCCATTCATTGTCAATGGGAATTTAATGTTTGTGTAGGACAACGTTTGTAGACAGACACCAAAAGCTGGATATAACATCCCTTATGAATATGATACATGCACATCAATCTCAAAGACAAACCTGTTCCCAGATACAGGACAGGGTAGTGTTCATCATTTACTGCAAAGACGAGGTCTGCCACAGAGTGTGTGATCTGATCATCTGTGGGCAGATCCAGGGGATTCACGCCAACTGGACGGATCACGTCCTCAATTTCTGGGTGGTACCGGATGACCCCCAGGTTCTTGATGTTGTTCTGATCTGGTATCGATGAGTTCTTGCGGACACACTACAAGGAAAGCAAAGCCTTTATACTTTGGCGTATAATGGTTTATAAATTATCCCATCATGGCCAATTCTACAAAATGCCTTCTAAATCATTAAAGCTTCAAAAATGTAAAAATAAATAAATAGCAGAGGCACAACCTCGCAGTGTGAGCTTGTATATCTGCTATTTTGGAGAAAGCAGGCTGAAGATGGCACAGAATGTCATTCCACAATAATTTCACAATCACTTCTTTTATCTCACATTCAGGCTGGATTTACAAAATATAGCGACTTAACTGACAATGAACTTACCATTCCCGGGCGAGTGCCAACGAAAGCAGTGCTGTAGCCCTTCAGTTTAGAGGTGGAGAAGGCCTGGTCAATGTCTTGGATGGAGTAGGCACATATCACTGTTCTGCCCCTGAACAAAACCATACATTGTTTTAGCTTAGACATACGAAAACACGTAGTCTCTGAGTACACAAAACTAAATACAGCCAATTGCAGATTTGCCTTTTCTAGTTACCAATTTTTCCACTTTAAAGTTTTTGGTTGTTTGTTTTTGGTTATGAGACACACATTTCCAGAGATTAGATTCATGATTGTAAGGGCTGTTGTTTGAAAGCAAAATTCAGTAGGTGTTTTCTGTTTGTTTCTGTTGTTTTTTATCCATTAAAACCGCAAAAGCATCTGTCATTTTAGATGTTACCGTTGGCTATTAAAAAATGTACAATGTACATCTGCTATTTTTTTACATTTTAAACAAATCTTGAAGTGTGAGAACTACTGATTTAGAAGCCAATTTTGTAGAATCAGCCTCAGGTCGTAAAGGGTCAAAGGTTAATTTGTACTTAAAGGACCACTTGACCAATTTTAACCTATGCTTGTATAATTGGCCTCACTAATGCTCATTATAATATACAAAGGAAAATCTACTCGGTCAGACGAGGGCTGTGGACGTTTCCGTTTCGCAATATGCTTTTATCTAGGTTTATGCATTTCTGCATTTCTCTTTCTGTTTTTAATTGTTGCTTTTAAAATATATACATACATACATTTTCTCTATTACAGTAAGCACATTGAACTGCACTGGTTGAATGTGTATATGAATGAAGCTTTATTGATCTTTGAGAACCTACAGAAACTACAGCCTTTCATTTCCTGGAAAGTTAGCGTGCTATAATAGAAACAAATGTTTGTGCATGAATGAAATAAAATAACAACTGAAATGTTTGAAATTACCAACTGTTAACACAGACAGAGTGAGTAGACAAAAATTGTGCCACATAATGAGCATTAGTGATGACCAATTATATGAAGTATAGATCCTTCAATACAAATGTGGACCATCAAACTCATTTGCAACTGAGGAAAAAAAAGGCTAGTAGGTTAGAAGATAGCTTTAGCTTACCATGCATTGGCAAACAAGCCATACATGACTCCATCCCTGTTGTCCTTAGCTGTCAGCACCACAGCCTGCTTTATGTTGTTGTACTGCTGCTGTGTGCTGCCTACACCACACATCAACCTGGCCTTCATGAAGGTGGTCCATGAGTTCTCCAGCAGTGCCTTAATACCCCCTTCATCCACCTGGGAAATATACATATTGTATGGCACCAGATGGTATGGTAACAGATGTGGGGTAATAATAACGTTACATTGCGCAACAATAACATTATTAAATGGCATGTGAATTAACACCTACCGTACAGATTCGTCCGATGCGGGCCCTGTATGGCTCCTCATCCACCCTGGCTGTCTTGTTGATCTCACTGAAGAAGAAGTATACCTCCTCCTTGAACTTCTCTGACGATGGTATTACAGCAGCGCCAGCAAACTGCGGATCTGTGTCAAGAAAGATGACAGTACAGTGTTTACACAGAAATGTCAAATCAAGATCCTAACAAGTCCTAAAATATTATTTCTCGTATTAAAACCTAATATGAGATCACTTTGCATGTGTATTGCAAATCCACTTTCTCATTTTAAGACCTATTTTTTTTTTTAATAAAAAAGGAGCGACTTGCCTATAGGATTATTATAATAGTGGCACAGAATAGCGTAAAAATGTGTTTAAATGAAACTGCATCCAAAACAGGTTGTTTCATTCCACAGGTTTTATCTCATCTCCTCTCAATTTGAGACGTAAGCGAGATGCAGTCTGACATGAGATGAGAGACCATTTCTTAGTTTGCAGTGCACATTTTCTGCTTCTGCTCTCGTATTCCTTTCACATGCATATCTCCCTTCAACAGCCAAGTAGCAGGGCACACTGTCTTCAAGGGATCTGAATAACCTTTAATCCTCGCCACACACTTGGCATATTTGAATATGCCCACACATTATCTTTCTCAGGAGGGTGCTGGCTGATAAAAAAAAACAATACCGGTAATAATACAGCCTTGTAGCACCCACTATTAGTCACCACCCTCCACTAACCCTGTACTCGTCTCTACTTCTCTCCTCCTACTCACTCAGCAGCCAAACGTTCTCTGTCTTCAGGAGCTTCTGGGAGCCAAACGTCCGTCGAATAGAGCCGGGATGACCTCCCACCGACGACATAGCAGAGTACAGACTCCCATCTTTGGCGGGAGGGGGGTTGTCGGACACATAGTGTGATGGATTGGTTCGAGGGACGAGAGGAAGTGGGAAGGAGATGGAGAGAAAAAGCCAGAGAGAGACACAGAACGAGATTGAGTAAGACAGGAAGAAGGGAGGACATACAGAGAGAAAATTAAATGGATGGAGTGAGAGAAATACAGACAGGCAGAGAACAAGATTACAGAGAAGGCGAAGGTAGAGAGGATAGAAAAAAAGAAAAAAAAAGTGTTGGCCAGACAGAGAAGACATCAAGGGGGAGCATCTGTCTGCGGCAATCAGCATCCACCCCCCCATCACTATATTTCAATCAACCCACTTAATGGTCTGTCTCCATGGCAATACAAAGGCAAGCTTTTGAAATCATGGCACTAATGGCTTCATTTGAACAGATTATTATTAGAATGCTGCACTACTCAAGCAGATGAGATGACTGGCTCATTGGTTGAACAATCAATCTCAATCTGATTTAACTTCCTGCAATCTTCCATTGGTCTCAAGAATACCATATGGATTCTTGTAATGTTTCTTTAATTATTCTAGCAGCAAACTGTTTTATAAACAGTGTTTCGTCTGTTTTCTGTTCTGGCAATCCAGCTCTGATTGATTTGTTGCTTTTGAGCTCATAATAAAGTGGTTCCTGTGTGCCTAAAAGGGGTTGAATATGGCACTGGCATGCCAACTTTAGGGGTTCCAATGCCAGGGTAATGCAATGGGTAGAGGATATGGCGCTAAATATTCCAGGGCTGCCAGGAATAGGGGTCTAATTTGTGGTACTAAGAGCTGCTTTTGATACTGTATCCAGCAAATACCATGTTCATTTGTGATTCAGGAGTGATTCATATTGAGTGTTTTTCTTTGTACCAAGGTTTTCTGTATCAAACACATTTTGAGTAGATTCAGTCATTTCATTCATAACACAAATTTTGAGAGTACCTGCAGGCAGACTGATGAACCTCTGGGAGGGATAGGGTGGGGAGATATCCGAGGAGGCCGCTATGTGCCCATTTCCCTGGACGTCTGTCAACACAGTGTCATTTACCTGTGGGAGGTAAAACATCTTGTTATATCGCCATTTTTGCCATGCCATGTCATCATCATATTTGTCGCATGGCGGTGTGAACAATATTCTATCTACGAGCTTGCACCACGTTGTGAACTTGCAATGCACGTTTATGAAGATCTCTCAGCAGTCTACATGCATTTTGGCTTCATGGTAATATTACGTGATTTTTAAAACATGGGAAAGACAAAATATTGCGCTATCAACATTCTCTGCACTGCATCTGTAGTGCAGATGTAAAGTAAAAGTGGACCCAGGTCCATTGTTAAATGAACACAATGGATTTTACAATAATTATGTTGTAACGCAAGTCTAATTCCCTGTGTTCTATCTTGCAGCTGCAAAGAGAACAGTGTCGTCCAGGGGGAAGAGCATTTGTACCGCAGTACTTATACAGTACTGTATACCTCAGATTCTCAACCTTTTTGCAATTACATTATTGTTCTTTCATTCCAATCCATCATCTCTCCATGCCAGTGATTCTCAACCTGTTTAACTTCAATTACAGTATAATTTTATTTCTGTCTATGCCACAAACCGCAGTCATTCTCAACCTCTTTAATTTCAAGAACACCACGTTTGATATGCACACAGCCACAAACCCCCATTGGAGGCCATTATTTTATATATCTGAGATCTGCACTGTAAAATCCTGGAACCAATCAGACACATGAGGGTCAGTTTGGTTCCATTTGTACACTCCCAGGGTTACAGACCTGTAAGGACATGCAGTATTCGGTTCCTCACTATTGTGGTGACAGTAATCATATATACTTTCCATGTATTGTTATGAATATGTTTGTATCACACATCTGACATACATGCATTCCATATATTTGAACCTATTATATTGCTACATAGTGAGCACTTCATCTGGTTAGAATGCAGAGAGCACCATTTGCTTTAGCACACACAGTACACCATTTGTTTCAACCATTTCCTTGCCAAGCCATATCCCTGCCAACAACAGTTGAACTTGGTTAGAACTGGCTTAAACCAGATTCCTAGCAGATTGTGATAGGCCTTATCTTCAATCCAGGAGGCCTTAAAATATCAAAATATATTATATAGGGCCTGGCTGGTCATTGTGAGCCCCTGCGAATATAATGCACCCAAATCCCTGCATGCCAAATCAAATTGGCGTCTGATTGATTAGAACATATTGTGCAAAGGCATGTTCTTATGATTATTATTTTTTTGCCTGAATACTCCAGATTTTCATTCCGCACATGCAGAAACCTGCAAATCTCTCTCGAATAAAATCCACTTTACTATCATTCATTTAGCTGGGCACTCACTTTAACCCCTCAAAGACATGTTAAGAAACAGTGCAATATACAACTGGGGACAGGGTGTGTACTCTCCAGAATCTTCAAAATATCTTACCAGCAGCCAGCATTTTGGGCTTCCAGCATTTGTCCCACAAACCACGAAGGTGTCATTCACCTTTTGAATGACTGTGATGAAATTATCACACTCCAACTGTATGAGAGCCAGGGAGAGACGGAGAAGCACATAAAGACACACAGAAGGAGAACAGGCGATAGATGAAGAGAAAGGGAGAGGAATAGAGAATTTGGAACTGAAGAAGACAAACTGGAAGTGTTCCATGTTCTAAACATTTTGGCATAGAACACAGTGGACTTATCCCTGCAATACAAAGTGATTGCAGTGACTTCAAAGCTCCTTATGCATCACTTATTCATCAAGTACAGAAAATGAACCTCTACCCTTAAGACGCTGCTATGAAATGTGAGAAATTCTGAGAATGAATACTAAATGCAACCTTCAGGCATTATTCCTGTATTGTTTTATTTGTCATGTAAGACTAAATTAACACCAGCATCCCCTTGCACTAAGAGTATTCAATAATAGTAAGTTAAAAATTTTAACAAACAAAATAACAATAGTGGAGGTACTAAGTTAGCCTATTGGCAGCATGCACAAGAAATGCGCTGATCGGTTCAGAGTTTGCAAGATTATCTCTAGACAAACAAACACACACACACACACACACACACGCACACACACGCACACACACGCACACACACGC
>OOFJ01059495.1:0-10576 GCA_900323375.1 Benthosema glaciale
TGTGTGTGTGTGTGTGTGTGTGTGTGTGTGTGTGTGTGTGTTGTGTGTGTGTTGTGAGTGGCACAAACCTTTATTTTCTACGTGCGTGCGTGCGTGCGTGCGTGCGTGCGTGCGTGCGTGTGCATTGTGCAGTATGTGTGTGTGCATACGTACACGTACGCGTGCGTGTGGCTCTTTTTATTCATGGCGAAGCGGCTTACTCCTCTGAGCAGCTCCCGTTGCTGAAATCCCAACCAAACCAAAGCTCCCTTCCTCTCTCCAAACCCTCCAGGATTCAATCTTTCCAGTCTATCGTTTCATGTCTTTCCCTTAGATTTCACCCTAGTCCATCCCAATTATTATTTTATTTTCTTCCCCCTCCCCGGTTTGGACAATATAAAGGTTAATCTGCCTTTAACAAAGGAATGGGCCTTCTGCTTCTCGGAGTACTACTTTGAAAAAATAAGAAAATAAAACATGTGGAGAGGATTAAGGTATCAGACCCGAGCCTGGGACTAGCTCTTTCTATCTTCTTCTATACTCCCAAACGCAGACCTGCCAGTGAGTGACGCCAGCTATTGCCCAAGAACCCACTTTCTCTTCGTCTCTGCTCTACTTAGCGAGTCAGTCAGTAGTTCATCTCAAGGAGAAGTCACGTCACAAAACCTTTTGAACCCAGTCTTTGTGCATTTTTTTTAACCCAGATTGTTGACAGATATTTTCAGAAAAGAGCGTGTGTATGTGTATGTGTGCGTGTGCGTGCGCGTGCGTGTGTGTGTTCATGTGTGCACATACAAGCCAGGTTTTGTCCCTGAAGAGAACCGCTGTTCCATCTATTGTTTAAGCAGCTCTGCTCACCTGAAACGTATTATATCACCAGGTATTATAAGAGCGGAACAGAAAAAAACATAGAACACAGCTCGCTTTGACATCAAATATTATGTTTGATTTAGTTCTACTGTGAAGTATGCAGCCCTACATGTTCCTCCTTTTTCTCATACTGTATCACATTGTGTAAACTATTATTCCATAGCTTTTCAGTGACAGCCATTGTTCTTTGAATATTTATATTTATTTCTATACAGTCCACATTTTCACCAATGTGTCAAACTGTAATGGCATTATATTTGCGTATGTGGTTTTGTGTAGGTGACAGTAACAAAAGGTGGATAGTCCAACATGAGTTCAGGGAAAGGCATGTTGTTTAGCTACAGTCAGTATACCTTATTATCTATAAATGCACCTGCACGTCTCTGTGTGTGTACGTCTGTAATCACGTAACTCGAGTATGGTTCGCTTCCACGGTTTGCAAATATTGCATAATAACAAACTGAACAGTTGAGTTAATCCAGAGAGATTATAAGATTTCAGATTTTTATTGAAGGGATAACCCTGTTTTTCATTTCCAAGGGGGACCCGTAACACATACACGAACAAGAATTGATAAAAGTAGATACAGATTATTGAAATGTTAACCTGGAGACATACATTGAAATGTTAAGCATGGACTTGCACAAAACAAGGGGGCAGTCGGCTCCTCCTGAAGACCATTACCATTTCTGAAGTATTGAGAGCATTGACTTCATTGTTCTGGCTGGACCAGTAATCCAGGTGATCAGCCTCCCATTTCTATGCAGGTGAGTTGATTGGTATAGTTGGTAAGTGCAGTTGTGTACAGAGACTGAGAGGAGAGCTATAGGGCCTGTCAACAGTAAAACATCAATCATGATACTCTCCCTGCAACTACGATCAATTCAAACCCATCTGGCAACGGGCAGACAGAGGGCCAAATCCTCGCTCACCCAGAACCACAGTTGGGGTGACACTGGACAAAACCCAAACAAACCTGGAGCAGCGGCTGAACGCGGGATTGAGGATCTATGATCTTCTTTCACCCTCCAGTGTGCGTGGATTCTCTGGGATAAGCGGGAGAGGAGAGGGACTTTTCTGGGGATCTCTATTGTTTTTCCCCACCTCATCCCAGATAGACTTGGAACACGGAGGATTCCGGATTACTGTTTGGGCTGAACTAATTGAGCCACCCTGAAAAAAAGCTCCCTGCCCTGAGTCCAGGAGAGCGTGGGCATGTGCACGCACACACGCACGGACACATGCACAAACACGCAAAATCATGCATGCAAAAACACACAAACTGCATGCAACCACAGACGCTCATGTTCACTCTCTCCCTTTTGTCTCTTCCGGTGCCAAGCCTAATCCTGCCTTGTTGCTGAGGGGAAGGGAGAGACTTTCCTCCACTTGTTACAGTTCCAAGTCACTTTTCAATTTCAAGGTATTGGCAATGCAGTACCTGAGCAATGCCAAGTCAATTAACAAAACGGGGAGCTTTCATTGTGCAAAGAAAATAAGGGGGAAAGAAGACAAATGTCAATGGCATAATGAAATGGCAACTGCAACAATTTGGACAATAAAAAATAACCATTAAAGTAGCTATAAGTATGAGTTTAAATAAATAAAATAAAAAATCTTCAGACTTTCTTTCTAAAATCCTAGAAGCTTTGCCATTGTTCAGGTTTTTGGGGTGTAATTAAGGTCATAAAACCTGAATGAAAATCAATGTAATGAAACCTTCAGGAAGGGCGAGATCCAGTAGGGACCAACGACCACCCTTTAATATTATTAAGTTAAAAAATATAATAATAATAATTTATTTTTGGAAGTGTGTTTATTATATTATCCATCATCCATTTCCTTCATTATTGGAAATGTAGTGAATTTTAACATTTCTAGATGTTGGAAGGGCAAGCATGTTACCTCAAATGTTGACTAAACATTTTTGGTATCTAGTCTTAAACTCCAAATTCAAATGAGCCAGGTTTAATTGTTTAAAGTATGTATACCACTGGTGGCATGACACAGGGAAAAAACAATTTATACCAAGGAGACTGTGGTACAGTGGAGATGTAATGGGGGTGAAAATATAATCTCTCAATGACTTATATTACTGGTTTCACCAAGGCATTAAACAGATACTGAGTTCTGATATTGTACTAGGAATTGGATTATGCAAATTATTTGTATGGAAACATTTCCCGAACTACGCTTGCTGATTGCTGCATGTGATAAAGTTGTTTGTGTGTGTGTGCGTGCGTGCATGCATGCATGTGTTTTTACACCCCCATCACACATTTTTTTTTATTCTAATTTTGTCTGTGGGGAATAGCTAAATAAAAATGGAAGAAATAAATAATTAAGTAAAGAATATTGTGAAAGATGAACAAAGATGAAACCATGATGAAATAAAGAGGGAAAAGAATAATGATAATTGTACATAAATGCAAATATGATTTTCTTGTTTCCATATCAAACCTCAACTGTGTGTACACCCCATAATTACACTAGCTGTCACTAATTACAACAAGAATGTAATTGGGGAAATTTACAAGTCTTCAAAGGCTGAGAGATATGAGCAGAAAAATAATTAATTATGAATTCTGAAAGCTTGGATCTTTTCCAACGTACAGTTTGCTAATTGTGTTAGTGCGTGCGTGCGTGCGTGCGTGCGTGCGTGCGTGTGTGCGTGCGTGCGTGCATGTGTGCGTGCACGTGGTGTGTGGACTCCTGCGACAGTACATCCACAAACTGGACACAAATACATGTGGAAGGGGAGCGGGATGAATGTTCCTTGTAAGAATAAACCTGGACAGACCCTCTGTACTGTGACAATGGTGACACCATTTCCACCAATCATGACAGGAGAGGGTACAAATTTATCAGCTTAATTTGTATAATTTTCCCGTTTCAATTTGGGATACTCATTTCTTTGGGTCATCACTTTATGTATCCTGACCTGACAATGCGTTTATTTAATAATGAGCATGGGAAGACACAGAGACTTGTATTTCGGAATAAACACTATAGCACAAATTGTTACATGGAAATCACAAGCCACAACAATGCTGCAACAATGTAAAGCCAATAGTTTAACTTCATCAGTCAGTGACATTATATATACTGTATATATGGCTGGCCTTGCAGTTTCTGTCTTGGGGGGGTGGCAGCCCTATAGTAATTTGCATGTGCACATAATCTAATGTGAAGTTGTAATTTGCGGAACATTCATTTTCATAAGGAAACCTTATTTACATAACACATAAGCCAACAACATTTTATGATTTTATGTGCAGTATACCGATCACACTTGTATTTAAATAGCAAAAACAGAATAGAAGTATAGAGTAGACACTGTTTCTAACTAAGGATACTTGATTGAAAGTTGATGAGTAGGGTGACAGCAGCAGGAGGTAGAGCGGCTGTTTGGCGATTTGTCAAAGTGTCCTTGAGCAAGGCACAGAATCACTAACTGCTCCTAATGAGCAGGTTTGGCGCCTTGCATCTGAAATGGGGGCACACATTATAGTTAAAACGTGGATGGATTTCCCACAAAACAAAATGGGAATGATGGAGTCCCATCCCTTGAGTTATTACTGAGCAATGTGTTCCACTCTTGTCCCATAGTGTCAGCAATAATCTGTCCTAGTCCAGTGTGCAGGTAGCCACCACTAGTAGTCATGGACCATAAAGCCTAATGTGTTAGTGTATTAATAGACCTCAGTGTTTGTGTGTTTGTGTGTGTAACATGCGTGCGTGCATGCATGCATGTGTGTGTATGCGTGCGTGCGTGTGTGCGTGCATGTGCGTGCGTGCGTGCGTGCGTGCGTGTGTGCGCGTGTCTGTGTGTGTGTGTGTGTGTGTGTGTGTGTGTGTATGTGTGTGAGTGAGTGAAGTCAAATACAGAAATTGATATTGTACACTCACTCACTGTACACACTAGCGCAAACGCGTGCACAGATGCACGAGTGCATGCACGCATGTTGATTTTGGGGACATTGCATTGACATTAATTCCATAACCAAATACCCCAACCCTAACCATGACTTCCACCCGAACTTCCTGAAGCTTCAGTAAAATCTAATTTGGGATACCAATGTTGTCCCCAATTTTACATGGCCTATGTCAGACACACATGCACACACGCACGCACACAAAGGAAATAACGGATAATACAATACAAACAAGTTCATACCACACACAGCAATAGGGATGAAGAAGAGTATTGTTCGTACATTGGTGTTTCTATACACTGGCTAAGTCTGCAGTTTATAAATGCATGTATTGTATGAATGAATGTCTGAACTCACTCTGACCTGACTACAATGATTGATATAATTGAGTATTACAAAACTGGACATCTTTGGCAACTAAACGTGATTTAGAATTAGATTTTGATATTAGACACATGGCAGAAACATACCACAGGACTATAATTACTTTACCCTCTCTCCCTTTCTCTCCCTTTCTCTCCCTTTCTCTCTCTCTCTCTCTCTCTCTCTCTCTCTCTCTCTCTCTCTCCCCACACACACACAGACACACACACACACACACACACACACACACACACTGTAAATCTCTCTCAGTAGTTTTAACATTTAATTAGCTGTCTCAAAAATGTCATGCTGGTCAGACTAGAAAGAAAGAAAGAAAGAGAGGAGAGAGAGAAAGAGTGTGTGCCTGCGTGCGTGGCTGCCTGTCTGTGTAGTGTGTGTAATGTGCATGAGTGTATGTGTGTCTGTGCATACATGTGTTTGTGTATTATTGTTTGTGTTTATGTGCGCATGTACATGCATGTATGCGCTCGTGCGTTGGATCATGTGCAGGTGTGTGTGTGCGCGTGTGTGCATGTGTGTGCATGTGTTTGTGTGTTTGAGTGTGGGTGGATGGCAGGCTGACAGCTGCTGTAAAATTCCTGCTGGAGCATCGCAGAGGGGAGGCTGATGGAAAGTGACGGGGAGTGAGGCTGCATGTGAGGGAGGCAGGGGGGGAACCAAGGTGAGGTGAGGGCAGAGGAGCTGCTAGATGCTAGCATAGTGGTGGAAAGTAAATGAGTGCCTTTACTCTCTAAGTTATACTCTAGTATACAGTCCTAAAGTACAATTAAGAGGTACTGTTACTATAGCTTGAGTATCGAGTATGTAATTTCCCCCCACTCCACTCTAAGCAATATTCCCCGGGTTACAATTATTTGAAATTACATTTTTGTAGATATGCATTTTATTATTACAAAACATACATTAACCACTTAACTTAAGTCCTGTCTTACAGATCGGATATTCATAAATAGCAGATAAACGTGCTTCACAACACGCTTGAAGACCTGCTATTTAACTACTTTTGGTAAAATGTAAACTTTGGTATATTTTGAATACAGGCACTTTGTGTATGAGTATTTCTAAGTTGTGGCAATGCTACTTTGTATACTTAAGTCAAAATAATACTTCTTCCCCCACTGCCAGCATGGAAGCATTTGCTTAGGCATTGCCTGGCAATGTGCACTTCTCTGCTTCATTGCCAAATGGACACCTGATTAGCCATGCATGCTGTTGTTTATGTTGTTTTAACTATTTTTGGATGTATGGCTACAGAGAGAAATGTTTAATCTAGAAGCATTTCTCTTTTAGACGCACAATGGATCGGGAGTTTAGATCTGCACGACACGGTTGAATGATGAAATATAATCCAGGCTAAAGGGTTCATTCACTACTCACCTCCAGTAATAATTTAAAAACAAGGCAATTTCTTCAAAGACAATTTCAGAAACACCTCAGAAAAATTCAAAACTAAAGTCCTTTTTTTTCTCTTGGTGGTGGTGGTGACTTTGTACTCAATTACTGGGGAAATGAGTGTAGATAAAAGGAAAACATTCCTTTTCACCACAAGTAAGTGACCCACACCTTTCGGTAGTGTTATCCAATCTTCAGAAGATGAAAGGGACAAGACTAGCTTGCCTCTCACATGAGCGTCTACCATGCTGTTACCATAAACACTACACTGCAAAATCCTCAGCATTAATTTTAGACTGAAAGTGAAAAGAAAAGGGGGGGGTTATGGTTCATCAAACCTAATGTGGTGTTGCTGAATACAATACTTAGTTCAATCAGTTATCGTCCTACATGTTACAGTGCGAGATGGTTTAGGGACGTTTGCACGTACAATATAATTACTATTAATAACTCCTGATTACTCTACTTTTCACATCAGTTAGCTCATGAAGTCTGTCAGTGTGGGAGGTCCGCTTCCAAATTATTGTGATCAGGTCGATAATGTGAGTGAGTTTTGATAGTTTACACCAGGAAAAAAACAGTGCACAGAGCTGATGCATTCCTAATGAATCTGATTTATTGTGGTAATCAGCTTGGTGATTTATTCCTACCCTTGTAATAGTTTGCCCCATTAATCCAATCAGCTACAGATTTCTATCTACAACAACTTTCCTAACCAAGCTTTGATTACACTTTGGGTGAGGGGGCTTGGGGTTTTAATTATGTACCGCTGAGCAGTGTAATGGCATAAATTCCTAGTGGAAGCTGCATGCAATTTAGACAATTACACTGTTTTATTTCAGAGAGAGATACATGTTAAAACCTCATAACCTCTGTTTATGAAAATTACATAGAAAGATTACTTGTTCCTTGCCTTGTGTATATGGTTGGATATACACATTATTATGCTCTTATACATTATTATTATTACCCCCCTCTTCTTTACTAGTACAGACAGCCAATCAGGTACATTCAAACGAATTAGATCTGTGTTTGCAGTAAGATGCGCTGCACTTCCACCGACATACAATAATATGTGGACTGAAAAAGTATGGGAAATGTATCAGGTGGAACTAATTGCATGCCCTAAACGTCAATCAAATGTATTTATTAAAAGATGGAGTCAAGGGCTTAAGCCCTTCCACATTTAAATAACAACTAACCATTAACATATTTCTTGTTTTCTTTCCCCTGTCTTGTACATTAATGAATGTCCATTACTGAATTCTTTCCTTTCATGTCCTTTTGTTGTTCATTTGTTGGTTTGTTACACTTTTTTTCAGTATTCTATACCACTCGTATCTCATTGCTGCCTTTGTCATAACATACCTGTATGTCAACGTCAGTGATAGTCATGGATAGTCATTGGATCGCATTTTATAGCGCTTTTGTACAGTATGCACTACATGCTTACTCAGAGTGCTTACAATGGTCCATTCATTCATACATTGGGAGGTGAAATGTTATATCCATTCATGATTCATGCTTTATATTTTATTCGTTTCTGCTGTCTAAAACCATTTTTGTAAACAGCTAAAGATGAAAAAAAAGAAATGGAAAGAGAGGAAAGGATTGACAGAATATGTCAGAAATAGTACAATGTATCCCAATTTCTAAAATCACAGTTATCGTCTGAGAAGTCTATATTGTTTTTTGATTAAACTGGCGGAGGTTGTGGCGGCCGAGATGGATATAGTGAGCACAACTCATCTGTGACACTTACGTAATATGCATTCAGTCAGAGCCAGAGTCCAACGGACACCAAATTTCTTTCTTTCTTTCTTTCTTTCTTTCTTTCTTTCTTTCTTTCTTTCTTTCTTTCTTTCTTTCTTTCTTTCTTTCTTTCTTTCTTTCTTTCTTTCTTTAGTTTTGTGTGGAGAGGGGTCATAGTCCACTTGTTTGCAAAATTGCTAAATTAAGTTGCCCCCCAAAACTAATTTCCAATAATTCCTATAAAAGTGTTGTTGGTCATGTTAAGCCAGATTACAGTGTTTTCCAGAACCTAACACCTCTCCCTCTGTTCTGAGAACCCAGGAAGAATTGCACTAATTATTGGTAGTCAGCTGAATGTGGTCACTGGGGCAGAAAGAGCATCTCTGAAGGGGCAAAATCTGAAAACAAAGTGGCCAGTCTTATGACACTCTGCAGGGGTGAGAGTCTAGCAAAGTTCATCACCTCCATATTGTGTAAGCAACTGTGATAGAATAGCTGCCTTTATTTTGGACTGGACAAAACAGTTAACTTCTTTATCGGTATGACTGCAGGTGAAAATGAGCCTTGATGGCTAATTCACAGTGGACTTCCACACCATGCTGCACACAGTGATTTATGGTTATAAAGAAAGAATGAACTCCACATTAACTCATAAGCATTCATCATTCACATAATATCACATTGCAATTGACCATGTGACAGTTAGAGTAAAACATCTGAATAATATCATTAGAGTTCCACTTCACAAAAAAAGGAAATCTTCACATTTGCTGGCTATAGTGCAACAGCCATGCCAAGCTCAACTTCTGCACTGTACACTGAATCCCTTTCACACTGCATGCCCGGTCCACAGGAACGTGTTAATCTCAGAACACACTCTCAACATTTGCATGTCTGCAAACTGTTGGTCGGGAGACAAAACTGTGGGAGCCAAAGCCCGGCCAAGAGTGTCTGACGGACACAACCCCCCAGTGTCTACAGTGTGGCACGGAACTGGAACCTCTACCAGAGGAAAGAAAAAACTCCCCCTCAGGGACGTGCACAGAGTGTTAGAGGGGCAGGGGCTGAAATCCTGTAAGAGGGCACTTTTGGACAAAAATAGCAAAAATAGCCGATCTACAGTCTCTCAACACGTCGCAGCGCGACACGTTGAGAGCTTGTAGATCAGCTATTTCTGGGGCGCAAGCCAGCACTCTTTAGCTAGTGGAGATGCTGCGTTCAAGTTCATGAGACTCAGATAGCGGTCATGGCTGGACATTCATAATGGAAGCTACGTATGAAAAAATATTATTATTAGAAATGATTGATTACGTTGCACCCCTCAAGGTGATTTGTACCTATTGTTTTCTTGTTGTCGAAATGTTTACTAAATGGCAAGCAATGGGCAATGGGCAATGACAGTCAGACAGTCAGATTAAATTTGTGCAGCCTACCTCACTTGGCCACCTTTTGGCTGTTGGAAAATCACTGATGGAGAGCAGATGCAGGGTGTGTGTAGGTAGTTGGGGGCTTCCATGCTTATTTCCAGTGTGTGCTGGCAGATCAGTCTTTCAGCCATCGCTCTGGGTCAGCCAAAGTATGGACAGGGTAGATAAAGGACTGAGTGTGCACAGTGTCAAATAAAGTAGGGGAGTAAGGAGAGCAACTCATGAGACTTACAAACACAAACCGAGGAAGACAAGCTTAAGACTAATATATACATTGCTGCCTACAAAGAAATTATTTTTCAACCGAAAAACGTGACTTTTTTGGTCTGAAAAAGGATAAAGAAAGGAACGCATGGACAGGGAGTAAATTAGATTTACAAATCTATAGTTTAACATCTTTTCGGTCATGTTTTTTTTTTTAAGTCAAAAGTTATTTTGTTGTTGTAAACAATGAGATATACTTGTATACTAGCTTGGATTGATATTTGATATTTCTGCTAACCATGAACCTGGCTTTGAACATTTGGTTCTACCGTGGAACGTCAACCTGTCACCGAATGGTAGAATGTGAACGGAATGGGCTGATGCACCGCTAATTCCACTCCTCACTGGTGGCTAGTGACAACCCCCCTGAGCCTAAAATATGGAAAGTATACACAGACCACCCAGGCATAGTCACAGACATGCACACGCACACACACACACACACACACACACACACACACACACACACACACACACACACACACACACACTTACAGTAGGTTGTGCAAATGTAGACCGCCGTATGGTGTTTAAACTTGTACTTTTCCACAGGGAGCTGTGAAGACACTGGTG
>OOFJ01059498.1:302-11376 GCA_900323375.1 Benthosema glaciale
TTCAATCAATCAATCTTTGTAAAATCTATTGGTTTTAAGTGTCCGTACATAAATTCACTGTGCCACAGAACCCGTTATAGATTTTGAGTATGAATTATATGAGCCCTTTAAGAATGAGCATGTTCATGAGGTGGGTGAACACACAGAGTAGAGCTCATGTGCAGAATACTGATAGAAACTGAAAGAGAGCTACAGGCAAGGCCATTCTTCTATTTATGTCAGGCTACACTCCATGGGCTAAAGATCCCTCTCAGAGTAATGCATTGTAAAGTGATTGATTGATATGATATTGAGAAATTGGCTATCTTAACTGTCTTCACTCACCAAAGTGATGAAATTACTGCACACTGGTCTTTGAAAGCATAATAGCGGATTAGGTCAGTGCATCCAATTTAACAAGGAAACTCGCCATCTCCTAAAGTGCAGGGCATGCATAAAGGAGGGAGCATTGCACTCAGAACCAGCATACGGCCGGGCACTAATATCTAATATGCTCAGAGGGCATGCTTTAATGACCTAGAACATAGGCCTATTACAAGTAGATGTTGCCCAATCGAGGTGCACGTGGTCTTTATATGGTTAGAGATTCCAAAATGCCATTTTGACACACCAATGTTGCCCCCGCGCACTATTTTAGCGAATTGCTCAGATCAATTTCCATTAAGGACACAGAAATCCCCAGTTTCTTCTCCATGGGAGAGCCCAGTGGACCAATAATGTGATGTTCCATCATCAGTTTCTTGATGCATGGTCTTCGTGTGTGTGTGCGTGCGTGCGTGCGTGCGTGCGTGCGTGTGTGCGTGCGTGCGTGCGTGCTGAGCTGGGATTAGGAATAGCCTTGTGACAACTACAATGAAGCACTGTCTGCAAGAACAAAGCATTATTAGTGGATCATGGATCCTACAGAGAGCTCCCAGCTGTCCTATTTTCATGAGTGAGCACTGAACACATTCCTGCACCTGCACGTGAACACAATTGCGTAGATTTTCCTACTATATAAATATTTGTATCCTCTTTTCCATTTTCACACAACTGGAATGTGTCCATTTATTTTCCCATCCTAACTATTAGGAGCACATAGGGTATAACTACTGAACAGCACCAAGGGAGCAGTAGGGACCTCTGGACCTCCTGAGCTGCTGCTACCCATCATAGTTAATTGGCATTCAATGTTTGTGTTTACACAAACCCTCACAGCTGGACATAGAAGGGGCCGCTCAAAAAATACCTTCTCTTTTTATAATCCCATTAACAGTGGGGAAACAAGGAAACCATTTGGTTAAAAAGAATATACAGTGTATGTGTATGTGCATGTGTGTGTGTGTGTGTGTGTGTGTGTGTGTGTGTGTGTGTGTGTGTGTGTGTGTGTGTGTGCGTGTGCAGGGGCGGCCTTAGGAATCTGGAGGCCCATTTCAAGACCAAATATGAGGCCCCCATATATACCTATGACTAAATTATTCTGTTGATACAGGCGTTTTCCGCAAAGCTCTCTCGACAATCACACAGCAACAACACTTATCCTCATCCTGTCGTCCCTTCACAATTGCACATTTGCACATTTTACCCAGGTTATTAACAGGAAATAAGCGTAACTTAACAGAAAGAGAGAGGGCCAAGGGTTGCGGGGGGTTGACTCACGCCTGACGCTTGACGGTCAGTCGGAGCTTGGAGGCCCCCTGAGGTTTGAGGCCTGTTTCAATTGAAACTGGTGAAACATAGCTAAGGCATCCTATGTACAGTATATTATTGGAAAATATGTGTTGAGAGACTATAAAGAAACTTGAGCAATTCTACTTAACAATCTACAATGCTACACTGACAAGCCCTGATTTAAGTTTTAAACAGTTGCTCCTGTGATGCCCTCTTTTTTTTTTTTACTTTGGGCCATTGCCATTGTAGTCTTTGTAAAAAATATTATTATTATTATTATTATTATTACCCTTATTCACAGTAAAATGTCCACAGTATGGTAATTAACATGAGGATGTATTGTCACAGTATATTTTTCTTTTCTTTTCTAATTTTGCCTCCTATAAGTTGAAACCAAGTGTCACCTCTGAGGCAAGCAGGACCTGATAAATCAGAATTCTTATCCCAGGAAAAAATCTCTCGAGGTACCATGGCAACAGGACATTCAAAAGAATAATTTTGATGAGAACAGCGGGGAGAGAGAGAGAGAGAGAGAGAGAGAGAGAGAGAGAGAGAGAGACAGAGACAGAGAGAGAGAGAGAGTGTGTTAGTCCAAGTGCAAGAGCAACAGAGCTTGATTGCAAACAAGTATCATGTCATGTTTCTTAGTGATTATCTGGACAATGTTTGCAAGCCTCTCAAACACTGTAAAATCCTTAAGTGTTCATTTAACAGACAGTGGTCAATTTTTACACCAATCAGGGATTTTAGTGTGTGGTCCCCATGTCAGAAGACAACTGAGATGGACATCCGACTGAGATGGACTACAACATTAATCAATGGAAATATCCTAAAAAACAGGGTCGTATTTCAATCGGGCCTTTGACATTCAATGTTATTTTTCCACAAATGAGTAGTTATATATTATATTTGGCACAATACGGTATTATTATATAAGGAGGAATACGTTTTTCAAAAACGTATATACAGTAGTTGTTCAAATGTTTTTTATGTAGACACGCCCACCAGTTCAATTAAATATGCCTGGTTTGCCAGGTGGGTGGTGCAGGTGGTGATCCACGTGAACTGAAGCCACACCCACAGCTGTTGTTGTATGATAAAGGGGGATGGGTTAGGGGAGGGGATGATATTGTGATGTCACTATATCACTGTTTTTTTTCATTGGCACATTTGACTGTCAAGGTTTCAGCCTCCAGAAACCCAAAGACATCATTGCACATAAACACACCAAAGGGTCTACTCTATATGAAGTACTGTCAACTCATAAACACATGAAAAACTGGAAAAAATACAAAACTCACGGCACTCCATCTTTAAGGAAGTATTTTAACAGGTACATGGGTATCTTAGTAGTGTAGCGAATGTCGTAGACCATTTCAAGTTGCTGTACTCGTCAACCCTAAGCCATTCCAGCCTAACAAAATGGGCAGTGGTGGGTTCTGGGAGTGAGGCCAAGTAGTAGCCTGACCAGTTTGGTTAATGTTATGGCTTTTACCATAACTGGACATAATTATGCAAGCTTGGTGTTCAAGAGACGTATTGATAATCATAAGCAAAGTCATACTTTTATCTGTGAGAGAGAGGCTGTTTTGTTCATGTCAACATCTGGACTTATATTAGTTTTTAGAGTTTTCCTAATAGTTTTCTCCCCAAGACATAAGTTAGCTTATGTCTTGTATTTTTAAAGAATGTTTTCCCCCAGAATAGAGACGCTATACAGTAGGTTTGAGTGGTTAAAACAGAAAGAAATGGGTGAAGGCATTTCTTTTTATTAAGAAACTAAATTTAAAATCACACAAGAAGAAGTAGCAGTCAGCATAGCACTCCAACTGTCTATCTTGAGCAGTTATTCTCACTCGCCAGTGCTCAGCAAACAGACCAATGTCCTGACAAACATAATCAGCCACAACAGTAAGATGGAGAGTCTGTCAGCACTGCAGGGAGGTGCTGACTGATCAAATGCCTTTTTACACAAGTCAGTAGCTAACTGAACATTACCTGGTGATTATTCTGTTTTGTAAGTCACACTCATCAAACATTTTGGCATACAATATTAGCATTTTGTTACATTCCATGTGTGAGGAATTGTGCAACATCTATTACATAACAGTGAACACACAGAATACATGATGCCATATGGATTGGATGAATATTAATGTCTGATGTTTCATGGGGGTGGAATTTGTATGCCACATAAATGCAGACTGTTACATCGTCATATTGTGCGTTTACTGGGATGTAAAAACACTATATATTGATGAATCATCTGACACAGTGAGTTATGTAGAAATGATGGTATTGGTATGTCATTATGTCAATATGGCTTTCTGGCGATTAAATGTGGTGGTGTCTTTACAGAACTGAACAGTATAAACAGGATATTGCACTTACAATGAAACTTGCAGTTCATTTACAAATGTTTTTGTCAATCTAACCTGTATGACCCTTTTTTATTGCATACATGCATTTTTGTATGTATGCTTTCTATCTCAAGCAGTAAAACAGGCCCTTGCTGCTCATTCCTGCACTTCCATTACTGCATCAATTAATACTGTACGAAATATTTATGAGAAGAACGTATTCAACTTGTCAATGTCCTGCTGTTGCCAGAGTTATTATGTTTAGTTGAACAACTGATCATACTGTATTTCCAAAGTCTTGTTCTTGTGGTGGTCTTGTCTCTTCTGATACTGTAACCTCCTAAAAATGGTCATAGACTATATACTGTAGATATCCTACACCTGACTCACTCTAAAAACGTCCAGGCCTGCAGGAAGCACATTGAGTGCAAGAGTCAGGGGAAAGGACATACTGTACAAATAGGTGTAGGTGAATGTAGAGGTTGTTGCCTTTGATGTAGGATCCACACTGTAGTTTTATGAGTATATGGTAGATGAGTGTTAGCTGTTAGGGTTCACTGGTTGTATGGAATAGAGGCGACCAAGGTTATGGTAAAAGGTGAGTGCTGGCCAATGTACAAGATTGGTGGTAATGACTGAAGGTCCCACAACCTGAGCACAACACAGTGACAGAGAGAGCAGCCCTGATCATCTCCTCTCAGCCTCACTCTCTGATGGAGTGTGTTATCAGTGGATGCAGGCAGGCTAAATCACTGATGGAGTAAGGTTATAGCCACTGGTTGATCGAAGCAGCCTGAATCACAGTGAACAACTCTGGGGTGGAGCCTGACTCTTTCCCATGGGGCAATCAATCCTAACAATGACCTAAAAATATTGGCATCATATACTGAAAATGCTTTGATTATTGTAGTCTCAGTATTTTGCCTTCAGGCTCTATAGTTTTATCGCCTTTTCCACTCGTTTGCCCTCAGCTGAGACATAAAATGGTGAGTATAGAGTAGACATTTGTGGGTTTTTCTCCAGCTGGCACTTACATGGGAGTATGGGACAAGCAGTAATTGAAGCTTTGCAGGATTCTTTTGGTACCATGCATGGTCCAACAGGAAAGCTCTGAGGCAGTTCCATTTCAGTTCACAATTGTTCTGTTGTAGTAAAACACCAAAACTTCTCTGCCCGCTTGGCTGGCTTGCTGGCATGAAAACATCAGCCACATTACTTTTGTACTTTATTCTCTAACAGCTTCTGTCTAATTAACCACGCACTGTGCAGTTATTGGCTTCAAAATATCTCAACTTTCTTCAGGGCAAACACCCCTGATGACACGAATCTTACAAGGTAAGCAGGTTTGAACAGCTGTTCGGGTTCTATACTTCCTCCAGTGTGGCAGCACGTTCAAAGCATTCACAATTGAAAAGCATTCACAATTGCGAAGCAGGATCGTCTCTCTCAGCTGTGATAGGTTGACAGCTCTTTATCTATACATCACTTGGACAGTGGCGCTTTAGGTCAAACAGCTGTTGTTGCTTTCCAGTGGTGACATCAAGTGTGTTCACAGGAAGAGGAAGCACATGGAAAGGCTTAGAGGCGGAGTCATCCCTAGGGCCTGCAGCTTTAATAGATAACTACAGTATTGTTACGACCGCTCAGCCCATGTTTTGGCCTATAGCCCGGTCTATTTTCAATTTCTGTCATGTCATTTCGACCACAGTTGTGATAGAACTCCTCCACAGCAAAAAACACAACAAAAAAAACAACAATGTTAATTTCCCCAGGCGACCATCATTCAATATTCAATAGCCACTGTTCTGCTGCACCAACTGTGGATCAAGCGATTGAGATTGCCTCCTCTGACCAGTATCATCCAGGCTCACTACTAGGGTCACTACTACTAGGATATGCTTGAGTCATGAAACGTTTGGCCAGAGTTCACATATGTTCTATTAATGTTGTATTTCAAAGTCAATGGGGCTCTGGTAAGGCTGAAACCAAATAAGTCATAGATATATAGCTCAACCTCAGTATATAGATGACTGGCTAAGTCAGGGATCCACTCTGGAACCAAGTCTGAAATCCAATTTGTTTCTTTTCTGTGGCAAGTATAAACTCTACTACATCTCCGTAACATGATCAGTTAATTTTGAGAGTGCAGAGTATTAATTTTCCTTTATGCAGTATAATACAGTAAAAAATGTAAGTGAATTCTCTCTCTCTGTATGTATGTATGTATGTATATATATATATAAAATACACATATAGCTGCACACTCATAGCTGCCAATGACAAATATTTTATTGTGGACACAGAGATAAGACCAACGTTTCGGACAGACAAGCTAGGATCTTCAGGGTCCTCCCTGCATTGTTGAAGTGGCACTCCACAGCCAGCCTAATGGTGTCTCAATTGATGTTCCTCCCTCTGTCCACAAATCTGCAAGAGAGAACCGCTTCATATTATGTAAGAGAGTCAAGGCAGATGGCATGCACGCATGCTGTGGTGTGGGATATCATGTCTTGCTCATCTTATCTAGAAGAACTAAAGGATTCTTTCTGAAGTCTCACCATGGGCAGAGAAAATGGGCCCAAGGCACAAAAGGTGTTTACTTCAAGGAACTGAGAGCTCCTGTGCTGAGATGGAAGAATCTAAAGGAAGAATCATGATGCAGGACATGTGTATGTATCTTAGAAAAACACAGATGCCAACCGGGTTCTCACTGGAGATTAAAAACATCTTGAAAGTGTAAGGTGCTTAATCAACAGGAAAATATAAACTTAAAAAAAGAAAAAGAAGAGATTTAAAAAAAAGTTTATTCCATAAAAGCTGGATCTCTGTGAACCGTAAACACTGATCATCTTCAAGGTAACACTATAGGTAATCATTGAAGTGCAGACTTCAAACAAAGACCTGATGCCTCATTTTACACCAGCCACAATATCACAAAAAAGTGAATCCGACAGGCATCATTCATTCTATATGTCAGATGGACTGTCAGGATTGCCAAATGCTTGTCGAGAGAAGTAGTGGAGGTGCCGCTACAGTGTGATAGCACAGTTGTGCTTCAAGGCCTCCAGCTCACTCTTGATTGCCTGACACTTTATCAACAGTCACGTATTTCTGTTCCCTTGGTAACGGTTTCAGTTTCCTGCTGATACAAAGAATTAGCTCTCACCTTGAACACCTTGTAAGTGGATGAGAGACAACCTGGCTGCTTTCATATGTCTGCAACTACACTGTCAATTGTTAAAGACAACTGTGGTCGTCAGGATTCGTAGTTTAATGATTACTTTTGCTTAATGTTCATTTTAGGGCTGTTGAAATTAGTGAGTTAACTGAGTTAATTCAATTTTGAAATTAATCTGATTAAAAATGTTAACGTGATTAATCCATGCATGCTTGGATGACCCTCCCCATACATCCAATAATCCCATCCATTCTGCACTATCTAGCCCTATTTGGATGGGGAAAAACACAAGTGAGAGACAGATGGACACCATCCTCCCACACTATTTTTCTTATAAAGAATTAAAACATACATACGTACGTATTTAAATGTATATATCTGCCTTCTGTCATTGATCTTTCCATTCCAACAACAATATAGAAAGAAAAACATGGCATATTTTGGACATAGTTTGAATGGTGATTAATCATGATGAAATTAATTTGGAATCTGTGATTAATCTGATTATTTTTTTTTTATCATTCAACACCCCTAGTTTATTTACAACATGGTAAATAAAATAAAAAGATCAGTAAATAAATTCACCACCACTCCTGTCCCTCAGGTGCCTTCACAGTTTGGATATTTTCTGCAGAATAATTGACATGCCAAAGGTTTCGATGCATCAAACTTTATCGGTGGTGACCTCAGTGTTGCCCGCAGAAGATATTCAGAGGTGATTCGCAATGCTGTCTGGTCATTGTGTGTCAGCAGATTAGTATAGCATTGACTTGACCATAGACCGTAGCCTATAGGCTATATGTATCGGCTCACTTCATTGGCTTTTTTGGTTTGTTTTTTGGTTCTTATAGCCTGGGATCAATACCATTTCATGTTTGCGAGTAGAAATAACTTTACATCATCAGATGGCCGAAAACCAACGATTGGAACCTGCAGTGACAAATGTGATCCTTTTGGTATAGTAATTGTTGGTTTTGGTAGTTTGGTAGTGTGTCCATCTTTTATTCTGACTTGTGGCGTGACTAGCAAGGCTACTGTAAACAAATTGATTTGATATGCGGTGAACAGAAACAATGCGATGTCAACCGGAACGTACTGTAAATCAAATAGTCTATGCGCATATACTGTAACTTGTAGCTTAGCAATAATAGAAATTGAAAAAAGATTTTCGTGAGTGAGAATAATGAACAGATGACACTTTCCGTTCATGACTTTCAGGAGGCGTGTTATAGATTCTTATAGCATTCGAAGATTGTGGAATAGTAGCCTAGTCTGGCTTGAGAGACTAGGCCTACACCATGCATGAATATCAACATCACTTAACTTAATCTCAGTTTTATATTACGCTGGATTAATGAAATGTAGCCTACACCATAGATGGAGCGGAGAATGGACGTATATGAAGTCATAGTTGATGAAAACCTGAACACTGTGAGTAACGCATCCAGTTTAATGTCCAGTTTAAGAGTGTACAAGTCTTGAATTACAGAAGGTCAAGCAAGGGTAAAGCAACACCCTTACCTACTTTAATATATGATTCCCTCTCTAGGAGAGATTTGTCAAGACAGCATTGATTAGAGCTCTGGTAGGAACGGGTGACATGCAGAACATGCTGAAACAAGCATGCCCACAGCCCACAGCCGCAAAGACAATATTTCATCCTGATCTTTTTCCAATACAGAGTATAGGGACTCACGATCACCAACATATAAACACCTGATTTAGTACAGCTTAAAATATAAACAAATATATATTTGGTCCACCAGACTGCTATAGTATGAGTGACGGTTCTTATATTGAATAAGAAATATACCATATAATTTAATATTACAGAGGGATTTGATCAGTTTAATCTCTTGACTGTTTTGTTAACACCTTGCTAATAATTTAGTTTGCAAATAACATAAATGCTTGGCTGACAGTATCTTCACATTATTCTGGCGAATGAAAAAAAGAAAACAGAAATCATGATGGGTCAGAAAACATAACCGAGCTGTTTGATGAATACATTTCCTGATGGCATTTACAATTCAAAGTTGTGCTGTGATTGCTGTGTTTGCATATTTCATAAGCGCCAGTGGGCCCTATAAATGAAAAAAAGAAAATGACCCTGAAACAGTGCTGACAATCTGTTGGCTTTCTCTTGTGTGGTTAGTTATGGAACAGAGAGGCAACTTGTCACCAAAGTCACGGAAGGCAGTATGGAATCAAAGTGCTATTTAAATGAAGTGGGGTGAATTTAGAGGACAAGGTAGAGCATTAAACTGTTCTCAGTGTTCATCTTCCTCCTATGATGAAAGATTTCTACTCGGGTGGGAATGGTCTTTTCCAAGATGATACGGCTCCTGACCTATCCACAGGGATTTGATGAGCATGGATGAAAGCAATCTTGGTCTTTGCTGCCCAGCGTAACACTTGTGGCCATTCTGAGGCTGTTTTGGAGACCTCCATCAAGCACTAAAAGATTAAATATCTCCCGGAAGGAAGGTGTCACATCCTAACAATGGAATTGATAGGTGACCAAATGTGATCTACATAGCAGTTTGATGGGGTCATGTATTTTAGTGATTTGCAGCCAATCAATTTTTTGTGGTGCAGTTAATAATTAATCCTCTTCATTTCCTTTTCTGAAGATTATTTCAATAAAGTTTATCCTTATAGAATGCAAGACCAATTTATATTTCAATATCAAAGGGGTTAGGGTGTTAGTGAACTATTATGCACACACACAATGGAAACAAGTCCCCCATACAGGACCGTTTTGTGTTATCTTTTATAGCCTTAATGTCTGACTGTACCTTGTCCTGTTTACATTTCTGACTAATATAGTGTCAATCAATTGTGTTGCAGAAGAACTCAGCTTTTTTAGACATTCGGTAGTATGAAACATTCATTGCTATGATTGACAAGTCCATCGATTTATTACAAACGTAAGTGACACTCACAATTAGTACATAATTCTCTTTCATAATCATAAACACTGAGTCGTCGAGATGACTATGCATAACGATAATGAATTATGAATATGTAGACAATTGCATTCAATTGGGCTAATTACTTCAATCAACTCCCACATAATTTACTATAGTACTAGACTATAATTGTCTCCACCAGGCCGGAGACTATGTTTTGCACTCCGTCCGTCCGTCCGTGTGTGCGTGTGCGCGCGCATGTGTGTGTGTGTGTGTGTGTGTGTGTGTGTGTGTGTGTGTCTGTTGACATCTAATCTAATCTCTGGCACCGTTGCCTTGATCTCAGCCATACTCTGCACACACACTCCCTCAATGCCAGAGCTGAACCTCTGACTCATCTGAGTGTTCCATGCTCCGTTTCAAACAAAATGCTGCAAATCATGAACACATTGTGTGATTTACGTGAAATTTTGCATGAACATTCCCACTAGGCAGAGGAAGAAATGCCACTTACATTTTCAGCATGCTCATGGTGGCGCTATAACTGGCGGAGGTGTTTTTACCTATAACTGCACCGATCTGTGTTAAACCTTGTACGCACACTCCCTAGAGGCCAAGGAAAAACCTTTGCCAGTAGTTTTTCCACATCTGCTCTTTATAGCGCCACCCAGAGTCCGACAATATGTAAACTACATTTTCTAATATTACTCATTCACATTTTATCCAAATTTCACGCTGATCTGTATATTTGGTACACATGATCTCCATAGTCATGTGATGTTTATATTACTCCTAAACATTTTGCCAAACATCACACTATCCTGGTGGAGACCTGTGCCCACAAGGGCACTTTCTCTAGTTTAATAGTCAATCAATTCTGCTGGAGTTATAGTGGGTGGTGAAAGTGAATATTTTGTTCCTAACTGAAAATAGTGTTTTTGTAGTAATGATGTTTTTGTCTCCACCAGGCCGGA